>VZTI01005570.1:3184265-3196194 GCA_013397865.1 Struthidea cinerea | reverse complement strand
TTTTTTTTTTTTAGTTGCAAACAGCAGATTGTTTGCTTGGGCAGGAGCATTTCATGGCAGGTGGAGGTGATGTCTCCAGGAGATACAAGCTAAACAAGCATGGTAGATGTGGAGTTGTGAATGCATGAAAATAAATATCCAACACAGTGGGAGAAAAATTTTAGAAAGTATTAAAGACCTCATAAGATGCAACAACTTAAAAAAGGAATAGTTAAATGTCGTATTAAGAAGTATTGCTTAAACTGCTTGAACACATTCAAAGAAACTGCCGCCAAATCTTTCCAACAAACATCTTGCTGAGGTTTTCCCGAGTTGAACAGAGATGATTCTTAGTGTTTTTATTTTCAATGAGAAATGTCTTCATGGTGGATAGAACTTTTTTCTGAGACTATGGCACCTTACAGTAGATGGTAGACTTGCCTTGAAGCAGAGTTAATAACCCTAAGTAGAGGATGTAAAGCATTAAATTGCTGAATGTCAGTCCAGTGCCTTCACCACAAGAACACAAAAATTCATCTTGCATGCTGTAGATAAAACAGTGAAGCAATAAGCTGGGCTTTTTTGGACACGTGTACACCAGACTGAACTGGAAATAAAAAATACTTCAGAGTTGTTTTATCGTTTATCTTGGGGAACAAATAATTCACTGCAGAGGAGAATGAACTTCAGATAAGAGCTGTGACAGTGATATAGTACGAAATAGTGCATTACCACTTCATTTTATAGCATCTTTGGTGAAAATTATATCTCAAAGTCTTTGTGTGGTTAGATAATACAGATATAAAGTTAAGTGGTAGCAAGGAGAGAGAAATTAAGACTTTTAAGGAAAGAGGAGACAATCCGTTTCCAGATAGCATTTAGAAGATAGATGGTATATCAGTATGGCAGAGGCTCTTTTTTTTGAAGAAAACCTTATTCTAGATGTGGCAGGTAGAGTGGGAAAGTATCTATTTAAAAAATGGCAGGAAGAGAAGTGCATGTGTAAACAGTCTGCTGAAGTTTGCTCTTGCTTTCCAGTACCCACTTGGTAGTGCACAAGCTGGCTTTGACAGTTACTTACATAAGTTTCTTCCCTTGAACCTGCCTTTGCTGGGTTATATTTGTGCTTGTTGTAGTTAAATTAAATTATTCTTGACTTGTGCTGACTTAAGTGAAGTAAAAGTAGATCATTTTATTCATGTGCCTCACTCTTTATGGTGAGTTTTAGCTTTTGCTTCCCTTCCTCAATACAAGACTGTCCTGACCAAAACAGGTCTTGACTTGGAAATTTTTTTTTTACTCAATTTGTTGCTGGTTAACATGAGCTGCACTTTACACCTGATACAGACTATTCTATTCCTGACCTGGAGACATTTTTCAGAAGCTTGTGCTCAGCATGACATTGCACCGCATATCGGAGAGCCTCTTCAAAAACTGAAGCTGGATTAAGCTGTGGAATCTGACTTGGAGAAAAATGCCAACATGTTAGAGAGGAATTTATTTACCCTGCTGTTCCTCGTCCCTTTAATTTGATCCTAACCAAGTCGAGTATACATGACAAAGGCCACAGTGAACATGATAATAGCCTTTCAAGCTGTGCAAATGTGTGAAGTAAATGTGATGTGTGTATGGTCAGGATGTGCACAGCATTGCCTTCTATGGCGTGGTCAGCTGGTGTGTGGCTGCAACTGCCCAGATGTCTGCTGCTCACTTAGCTACAGAGTTTCGGTTATGTGGGGCACCCTCAGTATTATATGTCCATTTCCCTGTTTTGTACTGGGTAGGAGCTTCCCTCCTTCTGTTAATGAACTCCCACCTGGAACACTTGTCTCAGAACAGCTTCTTTCACCCTGTGCACAAGAGGTCAATCCCCACACAGTAGAGGTATTTGAACAGATATTAGCAAACCTTTGCTTACGGGGTACTAGTATCTTTGTGAACCTGCTTGCATGAGCTGCAGCCATTCTGTTAACAAAAAAACTTTGGAATGGATGCTTACTTGAAAAAAAATTTCAAGAAAAATTTTTCTTCTCTGTACCTTAATGTCCCAGCTGCTCCCTTCTTCAGTGTTTTATGAGAATGTCAGGACTCTGCACTTCAACACCATAAGGAATTCTCATGTGATTTAGTGGTAGGAAGAGTGAAGCCCAGAGCCAGGGTGTATGAAGGAAAATTATTGTCTCTGCTATTTTAAGCGGCAGAAATATGATATTGTGCTATTTCAAAGCTGTAAGTCACTGTTAAATATCCACGGACACGCATTATTTGGTGTCAAAAGTTATTAATGTAGAAATTCAGTTCCTAAAATAAGATTACTGTGTTACTGCTGTTTCCCAATGTTCTAATGTCTTAATAATGCAAAGGATAAAGCTATTATTGTTCGTTCATCTTCCTATGTATTCTCAATCCAATTCCTACTGAACCATCAGGAATTTTACTAACATGTCAGTCTTGACATAAAAACTTATTCAACAGGTTGTATTTGAATATGAATATCCCATTCACTCAAATTCAGTAATAGTACTGTAGCTGCTTCAAAATGACTCCCAGGAGCCAAGCTAGCAAAGGATACCTGGGAGAGATTAAGCCAGGGTTAAATCTGACTGATATAACCACATCTGTAGTCCTTGACATCCTAGTTCCACAGCCCTTGGGAGATACTGACAAGAGGGTGAACATGGCACGTATTTTGTGGAGGTGATTAAATCAAACCTTTTGATGACAGTTTTAACCAACTAATAATGCAAGAAAAAGAGGTCTTTTTCCTTTTACTTCTTAAGTTAGTTTAGAATAAGACCCTCTAGATTTGAAAAGCAGAATGTAGATTAAAAATTAAATTATAATTAAAATATTTTTCTCCTGAAATTTCTTTCCAAGAATAAAAACTTAGGATAGAGTTGAGAGTAATCTTTAATGACAAATGGATAGAAATGACACCAAGATCTTCTCATAACTAAAGAATATCTATCCAGTGTTTAGCTATAAGTCTTCCGTGCTCCTAGGTTTTTCTTGGGAAATCAGCTGTTAATGTATCTAAACATTATCATTCTAGCATTCTAGTGATGGCTGGACAGAGGGGAACCAAGTTGCTGAGAAACCATTGACAAAAGACAACAGCAGATTGCTGTGTATATTCTGTTGAGTATTTTCTGATTTGAATAACAGAAGACAGGGAGGTTTTGAGTGCTTTACCAAAATATGAGTGAACATTTTCAGGGTTATAACTTTTTTTTGGTAGTGCCTGATGAATATACTTTGAATATATGGTTCCTTTTATATCTCTTATATATTAGCACAATTCATGTCATGCAGTCTGGATCATGTAGAAAAATTTTAGATAATCTGTCACTGTTGCAGTAGCTCTGCTGATGCTGGGATCAGTGCGATAAGTGAACATGTAAACTGCTGGCACATGAACTATTGTGCTTTTTAGATCCATCTCCAAGCTTCTGTGTGGTACTGGAATTATCTTAACTCATGAACACTGCTTTCTGGACTCTGCAGTTGTATCAATAGGGCTACTACAGATTCAGGAAGTTTTTCTACAAATGTCAGGTTGAGCATGTGTGGTTCCGTGTGGGCTACAGTAAGGGATGCTTTTTGCAAGTTCTGCCCACAGCAGCATTCACTACTGTTAATGTAATTAATAATTATCTAATTAATATGGAAGAAACTCCTAATACTTCTCAGAGCTAAACATCTAGAGAAGAATCAAACACCTTCTTTGTCATTCATGCACTTTCAAACAGCTAATTTGAAGATTTTAAAATGTTGTGCAAACAGAAGAACTCTTAATGTTTTATTAGTCCTTTGCTCTAAGTGCCTAGATGTAATATCCTTAATTTCAGAAAATGTACTTCTGTTAGCCAGGTTCTCATAAGAATGAAGGAATTTTATCCCAAATTGTTGGGACTTTGTATATGAAATATTAAATAAGGTTATCCTAGCATAGTATATAAACATAGACTACTTCAAGTATCTTTTATACTAATAAAGCTCAGGTTGTCTGAAATGACTGACGTCTAACTTGACAACTGTATTTTTGATGTGATGACACCTGTGCTCTGGAGAACAGTCAAAATGATGAGCCTATTGTAGGTATCCTTGTGCAGGGTTTATCATTCTGTTGCAAAACTGTTCTTGGGGCTGCTTTTAGTGTGCTGATAAATGATTTCAGACGTCAAAGCAAGATCCAGAAAGTAATAGCTGAACGGTCTCATTCTAGATCCCTCTAAACAGTTTTCAGAATGCTGAACAGTTTGAAATAGCGGAATATAATGATTGAAAAACAACCTCAACTTGGTGTAGTGTAGTCGAGTGCTGAAATACAGCATATTTGACAGTGAGAATGGTTCATATGTATTTGTAAATTTGTTTAGCACTTTTATTCCTACTCCTAAATGTTAAGTAAGAGTGGCTATCAAAACTTCTGTCTATAAATTCAGAGCCCCAAATAAAGGATGCTCAAGGTAAAAGTCTACGTGTGTAATTGATAAGGATAGCTGGACAGGTAATGAAATTTAGGTTAATTATTGTGCATGTTCCTGTGCATCATTTGGAAGGGTCTTTTTCTGGTTCCCTTAAAATGGAAATATATAGCTAGGACAATAATTATTTTCAAGACTTATTGATTAATTGTAATGCACAGACTTAACTCTCCTCTTCATTGACAGTATTAAAAGAATAAAATATGGATACCACAAACAGTGTTTCATCCAGCTTGATGAACTATTAGGAGATCTCCAAAAATAGTATTTTGATGGCGTTGACTTTACTGGTAACAAATCCTAGAAGCAGATGTGTGATCTACATAGAAAAACAGCTGTCCCCTGTGTTGGGAAGAATATGAAGTCTACCTCCACATCTTGCATTAGGGTTACATTCATTCTCTTTTTCAAGTTCTTACTGTCTCCTGGATCTCATGCAAGAAAATTGAATCAAGCTTCTAAAGACTGGAAAACTACAACTTTCCCCAAGGATGCAGAGAAAAAAAGAAAAGGAACAGTTGAGGGGAGCCACCTTGGAGTAGAATGCAGAGGGAGTTTTGTTAGGAGAAAAGAATGGCAAGTTTTGATTACAGGGATGATAAATAAAAAAGATAACATCTTAAGTGATCCCAGAGGGAAAGATGGGCTTCTAGTATAGAGGTACTGACTAGAACAGGTCTGTCTGTAAGTCAATAGGGCATTTTCAGAATAGCTTGATTATACATTATTTCAAACATATCATTCACTGTTTCCCCTAATAAATTAAATTAATAATAGTTGGCTGAAATAAGCCTTAACACTCAAGATTCCCTCTTAATAGGCAGATGAGGGACTCAGAAACAGCATGGGAGGCATCTTTATTTTTGACCTTGTGCCTAAACAAAGACCAGCTAAAAGGAGAAGGGGAGTAGGCACTTTGGGACACTAATTCAACTTAATGTTGAGTATGATGGAAGCTGCCTCTGTAGGCAGTAAAGTATACACTCCATAAGGTCTAGGAATAATGACATGTTTTAAATTAATTTAATTTTAATTTTAAAAGCTTGTTCAAAGGTAGAATTACTAGAAGCACTTTAGTGTGGATCTCAGGTCTGGATTTTGTTTTTTTTAACCTACAGACTCACCAGGCAGCAGTTATTCAATTAGAGATCTGGCTTTAAATGTATAACAACCTGGTTACAGGTTGTGTTACTAATGTGGAATCACCCAGAGCAGAAAGCACATTAATTATTTCAGTGGTTTGTAATTTTCCTTTGTAATAAGTTTGGGTTAGAAAAACCTAAGTTTAAAAAAAATATATATAGTTCTGTGCACTTACATATCTTTAGTGTGGAGTCTAAATTCTGCCCGTACAATGGGTGTGTAGGGCAGTAGTAGAAAAATGAAATGTAACCCATTGTCATAGCAGGCATGAGCTCGCAGCCTATGCAATCTTAGCCAGGCTGAAAAAAAATCTGTAACCTCGGTGTGAACTCTAGCCCTGGACCTCTACACTAAGACTAGAGAAATGCCATGCTCCAGCAGTCACTTAAATGAAACACAACATCAGAATATACTCTCATAGGCTGATTTCCTCCCGAAGGCATGGACTTTGGTTCTTAGCTTATATTGGAAATGTAGTTTTCTACAGATTAATTTTCTCAATGGGTTCCTCTAGGCTTTAGAGGTTATTATTATGCTATTTTAAAAAAAACATTGAAGCATAATTTGCTATTAAATGCAATTATGATTGCTGCTGTCTGAGAACAGTCATTCTTGGAGCCTACCAGCACATTAGATATTGCTGCTAAGGCTGCATTTCCTCTATCAGAACTCTCACATCCTATTTGTGCTGCATCCCAGTCTTACATATGTCACTCTATGCTGTTTTGGTATGGATACTTCAAAATCTTTGCTATTAACTTTGCTTTGGTTTTGGGTCGACCTTTGTGCATCTTGTTTCTCTACCGGACTCCAGTGATCATTAACTCTGACTAGTGACAAAATCCTTTTTCCCCATCCAGTGATCAAACCTTTTTATTCTGTGCAGTGTTCCTAAACTAATCTGCTCACTCAGGTGTGAAGGGGTTAAGATGTCGCACTAAATAATTATTTGGATTTTCTTCTATGACCAGATGCGCAAACAGGCAAGTTTGCCACAGCAGTGGCCTCAACTATAATAGAGAAGCTTGGGTAGCCTCGACCAAAAGGGGGAGAACTGTCCCCCTTCCACCAGGGACAGGTTTCTTAGGACCTTCCCTGTGGAAGCCATAATGCTGGAGAGGCTATGAATCTGCTTTTATTAGTTCTTGGCAATTCAACTGGGTGTTTGCCTAGGAGATAGCAAGGAACTCTCAAATTTAAGGGTGTAGAGACTTGGGATGGCTCCTCCTGGGGTCTGCCTGCTTTTTGACCTGATTGTTTGTGAGTCCCCTTTGCTTGCACTCAGGGAAATGCAAATACCTGCTGAACTTCCATGCTCTTTACATAATAATGCTGTGAAGTAAGCTGAGTTATTTTTTTGCAAGTAATAACAGAATGCCATGGTAAAGTATTTATTATTTACCTGATTTACTCCTGATTAGGCCTTTAATTAGCACTTACAGAATGTTTTTTCTGCAGATATTCTTAGAACAAAAAACATTGCATGAGTTTTCACACAGACTGTTTGCATTCAATCTGATGTACAGCTGTGATTACAGTTAATTCTGAGATCTGTTTAAAAGAGTGCTCTATATAGGGCAAAGTTTTATGATTGATGAAGGGTAAAATCAGCAGAAAATTCAAGTGACAGCAAAGTGTGCCTACTGTGGAGAGAAGTGACGATTAGATAACTCACAGAATAGGGACTTATATGCTTAACATATTTCCTGAACAGAGATCAACTCATTCATATGCCTTTGCTTACTAAACATCCAAAGGGACTGGTATGTCATGATGAATGTAGTTTTAATGGTGGCATATAAAGCTTTCTGTTAAAGAAGGACCAGGGAGTAGCTTTCTTTCAAATGCAGGAAACTCTGCAGTAAGGAAATGTATCTGAATGTAATTCAATCATTCTTTTACTTGTAGCACCAACCCCTCATATAAATGCACTGCAGGGAGGTAGAAGGTAAGTTTTTCTTACAAGGCATTCATTAAAATGTTGTTTTATGTTAGAATTTTGATGGTATTATACACTGGTAGATCTTTCCTCTTATGTGTTCCAAATGCAAGAAAATTTTGCATTCATTAGCAGTTAGAATTTAAAAACTGGTAAGAATGGTTCTGTTAGTCTCTTAAACAAAACCACTGTATCCCCAAGAACTTGGAAAGGGTATTCAGTCCAATCTTGCATTTAAATGGGAGCTACGCTCCTACTCTGCTTCATTAGCCTGCCCCTTGCCAGACAAACACAGTGTATTGGCTGCTGCCTGGGGAAGGCATCTGTCACCTACGGAGGTACAGAAACAATCATAGAGAGATGGGGAGGGGCACTTGGTGTCTGTGTCATTCTGTGCCACGAAGTGGTTCTGTTTTTCATTAAAAGCTATTTGGAGATCTGCACGTGTCTCATGTTTTTTTTTTTGCAAAAAGACAAAAAAGTCTTTTGTAATGCAAGTTTAACCTAACAGCAGCCCATTGGCCACACTTACTTTGTCCTAAAAGTCAAAATTAATTGTGTGACTGTTTACTGGAAATATTTTTGAATGGGGTTTGTTTCTTGAGCAGAAAATCCTTGCTTCTCTATTTAAAATGTATGTCGGTCCCTATTGAGGCCTAACGAGTCCATCATGAGCAAGTCTGTCTTTTTTTTGGGTCCTGTCTGAATAGCTGTGAAGAGTAAGTACACCTACACCATTCCATAGCATGGCTTTCATAGAAGTGACTCAGCAGGGATGTTCAATTCTTTGACCTCTGAGAATCCCTTAAACTTGCTTAAAGGCAGAAAAACCTCCCAATATGAATGTTCTCGTGGTGGATTTTTATAGCTGCTACTCTACATGTTTCAAAATGGTAAGTTCAGTTCTTAATTCTAAGGAGAGGCTCAAGTGACAAGAGAAGTGAACTCTGTACTTAACTCGCAGCTACCTTCTGGAATAGTTTTTCCACAGCTTGACATTTCCCTTATTGTAAAATGTATCACTCCTCATGCATTAGGCTCTTTTAATTTCAGAAGCCTGCCGGGATTGATGTTTCGTAAATCCATCTACACGTGTAATCCTTTCCTATTACTTGGATAAATACTTTGACTCTCCTGCTCCAAGCCAGAGAACTAGAAAAAATGGATCATTTCTTTCACAGGAGAGGAAGAAGTCTGTCTACAGACAGAATCAGTCATCTCTTTCTAATCTTTTAAAACTATACAACTGAGTAATACGTTTGGGTTTGCTTGGGTTTTTTAGCAGAACTGAGACAGAATTGGGAGACTTTTTCTTGGAAAACCCCCAACCTATAATGTTGCAGGGTATTTTGCTCCAGCTTCAAGGGATTTTAGGTTTGTAGTGCAATTTTAATATGCAGACATGCTTGTCTAGTCATCCCACTGTTGCTACAGGGTGTTCCATGCTTTCATCAGAAAGCTAACATCATTTGCACCTGCCTGAGCTTGTACATTTGAATTTCAGAGGGACTTTGGGGTAGCTATTGTATACAAGTTGCCAACTGGTGTACCAGAGCTGTGGTAAATAGTCCTCTCTGTAAGTGCTCACTAATTTCTGTTTATGTAAACACGAACTCAAAGCAGTCCCATAGCGTTGGAGTATGTTTGCAAGATCATTTTGTTCACAGCTACTGTAATACTGTATATTCTAAAAATCCTGTCCTTCTCAGTACTGCTTTCTACACCACACATTTATGTGAACCCTACCCTAGATAAAAATGCTAGAGACCAAGCAGACTACTCCATCACCTTCTTAACAAGTTTATATAGTTAGAATTTGTCCTCAAATAATTAAGGTTAGTGGAGTTTAAAAGTATATTTTCTGTTTGTGGCATCTTTGTTTTAATGCTTATGTATCCATACATGTCCAGATTGGGCTTATCCCAGGAAATCGTATATTATTGTTTGCATGCTACTAGATATGCAGCTGGAGCCTCTCTTTGCTAGGCTCTGGACAAACCTATATTAGAAGATAATAGGTGCCACAGCTGAAAAAATCCACAACTAGACCAATCAACATAATTTCTCAAGTAAAAGGCTCAGGTGGCCCCTTTCTTCTTGTTGTGTGGCACCAATACTTCCTGTAATTGCAGTGTGATGTGTAGGATGCTACCTGGGGAGAAGCACAGGAATGCTACAGGCCAGCTAAGGTAGAACTTGCCAGAAAACACTGAAATGTAAAGGATCTTATTGCAGGACATGTTTTGGATGTGCTTATGAGAACCATATAATTAGCAAAGGAAATGGGGACATTACGCCAAACGCTCATGGAAAAAGAGGTCATATCTCTTACAATCGCCACCATCTAGTGTCTGATACACTTGAACTGTACTACGTGGTGTGTCTACGAGTTGATTATGTGCTGGTTTATATGAAGGTGCAGCTTTGAAAAGGGAATTTTATTTTTCTAGGTTCTTGTTTTCACGCGTATTAATATGTGGGCTGGTTTTGTCTGGAGTAGAAATAATTTTCTTCATAGCAATTAGTATGGGCTGTGTTTTGGATTTGTGCCGGAAATGGTGTTGATAGTATAAGAACTTTTTTTGTTACTGCTGAACAGCAATTCCACAGAGTCCTTTCCTGCTTCTCACCCCACTCCACCAGGAAGGAGGCTGGAGGGGCACAAGAAATTGTGAGGCCACAACAGCTGATGACAACTGACCCCACCTTGGTCAAAGGAATATTCCCATACTATATAGTGTCATGCTCAACATATGAAGCTGAGGGGAGAGGGGGAAGGAGGAATGTTCAGGGTGATGGCGTTTGTCCTTCCAAGTCCTCACTGTGCATGATGGAGGCCTGCTTTCACAGGGATGGCTGAACACCTGCCTGCCCATGGGAAGTGGTGAATCAATTCCTTGTTCTGCTTTGCTTACACATGTGGCTTTTGGTTTACTTTTTATTGAACTTTATCTCTACCCACAAGTTTTCTTAATTTTACTCTTTTGATTTTTCTCCCCATCCCATTGTGTAAGGGATGGGTGACTATGGGGTGTTTTAGTGTCCTGCTGGGGTTAAACCACAACAACATTTTATGAAACAAAAAAACCCAAACGTTAGTAGTCTGAGGGAGGATGCAATTTTTTGCTAAAGGATGATACATTCCATTTATTCTTCGGTTATAAACCAAAGAAAACACAAGATGAATTAAGATATACTTTTTATATTTACCATGTACAACACTCTTGCCAAAGGATGCCACTTCTATAGTAAACCGTCTATGCCGCAAACTGTCAGCAATTAGGATAACTGTAAAAAAGGGGACCCTGAAGAATATTAAAATGGAGCTTGTGCTAAAATATGCCTAAGTTTTATAGATCAGACCTAGCACTTTGAATATCCTTTTGGAATGAGAAGAGTCCTGTAATATAGAAAGCATCAGCTTAAAAATTGCCCTCTGGGGAGAGAATAAGCTTGGATGTTTTGATTTCTGTAAGGCAAAATGCTATGGGCAAATACGGAATCTGAAATGCTGCTCTGGGAGATAACACTGTACTATTTTATCAAAAATTGGTTTTGCTTTTTTGTCTGTTGTGTCCATACCCCACAGCCCCCTGCCCATCACACTTTGAGTTTGGTGAGAATGTTCTCCCAGAATTCATGAAATTGGAAGTAAAGATTTAAAAATGAAGATGTGGCTTACTCACAGAAGAATTTATCTCAATTGCAGATTTTTTTCCCTTGCAAAAAAGGGGTTAAACTTTATAGGAAGTTTGGCTGTGAACTTGGACACTGTAGTCTAATTGGATTTCATTTCATGCGCACATTAACATAAGCTGTAAGTGGGTCTGAAGCAGTCTAGCTGATGGATGACTTTTCTTCCTAAGGTGGCACATTGCCACTGGTGCCAGAGACTCCTTAATGCACTAGAGGAGATGTGGCAGGTGCAATGTTCTCGCCAAAGGCTTGGAATACCTGCTCTGTCTGGCTGAAAAAGAATGGATGTGTCCACGTTATGTCTTGCAGATTCTAGCATGAGTCCTGTGACAGTTATATTTTTAAAATATGACTTATACAAAATATAATTTTTTTACCAGGTACTGAATTTTCTTCTAAAGTACAAGAAGACACTCACTCTTCTGTGTATTTTATTTGCTCTGTATATTTTATTTGCTATCAGCATTATCTACTTGGCTGGCTTAGTCACAAAATAGGTAGACAGACTAAAGCCAGAAAATGGTGGCCAAATTGGTAATATCCTGAATCCACTGCCTGCATCTTTTACATATGCCTTGAATTTTCATGGCGTCAAAAGAATTTTCATGGTGTCAAAAGTTGTATGCATGCTTTCTGAAAAATTATGCCCTTTTCACAGGGGAAAAAAAAAATAAAAACCTCCTGG
>VZTI01005570.1:3144829-3184189 GCA_013397865.1 Struthidea cinerea | reverse complement strand
TTTTTTTCTACTTTAGGCATATTTCTATGGCATGAGTTGCAAGTTTTCAGTATTTTCAGGAGTAGGGAGGCAAAACTGTAAAAATTGTCACTAATATTACTATAGGAGGCAAATTTCAGCTTACCATCGCTCTTGGCTATTTCTAACACTAGCTGCTGATAACTGAATTTCCACTTCTGGCAATTTATTCAAACGACTTACTAATGCAAAAACAGTGAGTCCCTAGATTTATTGATTTGTTGGAATAAACCTCTTATCCAAACATAAAAAACATAATGTAATGCTTCTTTTTGCAACCTATTCTAGAGTGTACACAAGGTTAACATAATTTTTCTTGTTGTTAACTATTGGGCAGAGAAGGGAGAATACCAAAAATGTGGTTAGGCATTCATAGCTAATGTAGATGTGTTACAGTCGCAACTTGTAATCTGAGTATCTGTGCACTTCTGGCTTGAAGGTATGCTAACGTTTTTCTCAAGAAATGGGTGTGGGGTTTTTTGTCTATGTCCATAGACAGTAATACGGTGAAGAGCTCTGCCTGTTTGCTGATGTATTGGACTTGAGACTTATGATATACCCGTGTATACTCTGGGTAATTTGGCTGAACAGACGAGTGTGATCTTTATGTGGATCACTACCTTCAGAGCATACACGAAGCTCATTGCATGGAAAATAAGAAGAAAAAGGACTTGGAATGGTTGGAATGAAGAGAACGGGAATATGAATTGAGACAGAGGTGTTAAGCAAGAAAGTTTGATAAAGGGTAAGGTGAAGGGTGAGAAAAAATTTTAATGGGAAGAGGGAAAAAAGAGAAGAATTGAGATAAGAGTACCAAAGGGACAAGGAGGATTGACAAGAAAAAGATGTGCTTGTGACTGGTACTACCAGTCTCTGCCCCAGGCAGCGAGTAAGGCAGCAGTGTGTTGATGTAAATTAAGCCTTCTACTTCTCTGGTACAGGAACTGATTGCCCTGTATGCTGTTTCTTAAAATTTTCATATCCATAGTCTTGAAACACAGTAAGCAGTCAGAACTTGCTTTTTAGAACTCACTTCGGAGTGATGTTGTTTCTGGTCATAATCTTGCAAGTTGTTTCCCAAGCAGTTTGGAGAAGAGTAGAGCCTTGCAAAGTATACACAAATCCTCATGGTTTTATTTTTTTTTTTTCTTTTTTTTTTTTACAAAGCACAGTTCCTGCTTCATTCTTTTTCTTTTTACTCCTGCCTTTCAAGAAAGTAGCTGTTGAGTATGTGTTCTTAAGTGGCTTTGTAAAGAGTCAGGAATTAAAGTAGCTCCTTTTGACATGCATAAAATCATTCATGGGTGTTCAGTAATCGTAACTGTTGTAACAGAAAAGTAAAAATTAACTGTTTGTTTGTGTTTTTAAGACCATAATCTGAGATATTAATTTGTAGCAACTGAATGAGCTTGCAATTAAAATCAACTAACTCTATATTTGTATCTGGAAACGTGTATTTGTTGTTAAACTGATTTCTTTGAACTGCTATTTACAGTCAAGATGAACATTTTTAACAACTACAGTGCAAATCATAAATGTGATTCATTGCTTAAACTGTAGCTTACTGCAGTTGGTGATGCCTCTTTGCTGCCAATTACCCAAATGTAAACTCACAGGATTTTAAATTTATTTTTCACATAGTGCCTCAGCACTGAGAGAAGGAAGCGTAGCCACAAACAAATCAAATCAAATGGGCCAATCTTGGACAAAGACTGTACATTTTTTGCTGTGAGAAATCTGGAGGTAGGTCACCACTTGAAAGCATGAATTATTTCAGCCTGTTAGTTGCCTTTGAAATTACCTGTAAGGTGATTTCCCTAATAGACCATGGACATCTTGTGGAAGTGAGTGTTCAGAAAGGACTTGTGCTTCATAACCACTCTCTTCTTGTAAGCTGACTATTGAATAAATAAGCAAGTTTTGGGAAGGATTTTCAGATTGGCTCATCAAGTAGCTGCCTAGTATATTTCAAGTAATTTTATAGTGGACAGTTAGTTGAGAGGAACCCTTAGCATATCTTCTGCATGCATAGATACCTACGTACACATAAATATATGCATGTAAAAGATGGTTTCCATATGTACAACAGTAATAAATACTTTATCAAGACTTAAAATGCGTGTCTGTGTATGTAAGACATACAAGGGCAATAGCATACTTCAGTGATCCTGCAGCGACAATGGGTTTCAATGGGATGACTAATTTAGTTATTAGATGATTCTTTGGACTGTAGCACTATAAAAGTAACAAAAAAAAAGAAAGCACCAGACAACAACAAACAAACCCCAAAAATCCTCAACACCAAAACCCCAAAGTGCAAATGAGCTCTGCAAATCTAATCTTCACAAAGAGTATTATAGACAGAATGGTCTAAATAAATTAAATTTTAGCTGTAAGAGGAATATGTTACTGTCACTAAAAGCATCAGTACCCAAATTCTTTAATGAGCTGCATGCCGTTTCCACTTGTTCAGAGGAAGTGGGTTTCTTTGAAGCTGTGCTGACTGTGGGAAAAGTGTGTCCTCTCCAGGTTTCTGTAAGTAGCCATTACTGTCCTGATATAGGGGATTCATAGGTGCAATGATAATAAAAAGGAACAGTGATTGAGTTGCATTTTAGGTACTCTTTCAGAGGCCACATCAGATACACATGGATTTGAACACCAAGGTTAAATTTCTGACTTCAACTTAAAAGCAATGTTAGATTTCTTGTACTAGCTACTCTGCAAGTGTACTCTTGCTGGACTAGTTGGGGTAATATTTGTGACTAAAGTAAAGCCATTTGATCCTTAATTTGTCTTAAATGGTTTTTATCCTTCCTTGTTATTGATATTATGAAGTTAGATATTGTTTCTCCCCATTTATTTTTCTAGCAAAATAAAGCTGTCCACTCTTGACTACTCTTTGCTGACACTCCCTTTTTTCTAATCACTGTAATACGTCCTCTTTGAATTTGTTCCAGTTGAAGTTGTTTGTTCCAGCATAAATGTGACAAAATCTGAATGTACTATTCTAAGCGACATCTAACTGAAGATGTATTAGAGTGCTCCTTGGATAGCTCCTGAAGTCAGAGTATCAACCTGCATATCTCAGAGCCAGCTTTATTCCTAGGCTGCAAATGAATACTTATACTTTAAGGTTGATCCTAGGTAGCATCCAAGAGTCTATTGTATTTAATTGTTGAATACAAGTGGGTATTTTTAGAAGTGGTGCAGAAATGGTGGCAATGTGGATTACATACAGCTGTATAGCTTTTAGGTCTCTGTTCTCTGTGCTGATAAAGGAGTTAAGTGTGTGGTTTATGCTACTATGGATAGTGGCTCAGGGAAATACCCAGAAATTTTAGCAGAGATTTTTCTTGTTCTTAGTCTTGGATGTATCTGGCATATGTTTATAAAAAAGGGGTCAGTATCTCAATTTTTCTTTCAACTTTGGAGACATGTAACACTCAAGAAAAATGACTGCCTCTTATGCCAATAGTATTTCTGTTTGAATGGATGTTGCAAAATTTATTGTAGCTTGGAACGTCTTCCTTGAAATCCAGTTGCCTGGTGTAGTAAGAATTCATGTATTTTCATTACAACCTGCAGGTTTTGTCTACTTAGCTTTTCTGTCTAAGTAACACTGTTTTCAAAACATACGATTTCACTCCCTGGTACATGCCATAGAAAGCAGTCTTTTCTATAAACACTCTTCAAGTTTTTTGCTTTTTGTCTAGGTAGGTTGGTGGAGGTGACTTTTGTGTGATGAGGGTGAGACACTGAACAAATATTATAAGCACAATTTTGTATTTGTTCTATCAAGTTCAGGGTAAGGAAGGATTTAGGTACCCATATCTGTTTCAGTCCTGTTGGCGCACACACTAAGCGGGAGGAAAACACTGTAGGTTTCTCTGCTGGTTTTGTACACACATGCTTATATAGGTATATGTAATAATATATGTTAATATGGAACTACTGGTATATCTTGGACAATTTTGTTATTTGCATTAGATTACACTTCAGCAGTCCTGAGTATGGGGGGCTGTTGTAACTGCCAAGGGAGTCCTGTTTGGCTACGGCACTGTGTGATTCCCGGGTCACTAGTGCAGTCAAAAATAAAAACAAACCTTGATGTTTGCCTTTTCACAATAACCTGAAGGCTAGTGTGGGGAGTTACAAGAGAGAACTGGGTTGAGAGCTGTAAAACCTGCCTGCAGAGGCACACGGCAGCACAAAGGAGCACATGGCGGCACACAGAGGCTTGTCGCCACCGGACCCTGGGGGGAGGAGGTGTCGCACAGCAGAGCCCCACAGAGAGGAGCCTGCCCGAGCTGAGGGACGGGTGAACAGGGAGTGACCACCCCAAAAAAGGACCCTGAGGAAGTGTGCTGCTGATGTAGCAGCACGGGATAGGTCACGCCTTGTAAGGAAATACTGTGCCTTAGAAAAGTGTATAAAACCAGCTCGTTCCTTTGAATAAACGATTCAGATTCCCTGCTGGTCTGGGTCCATCATTCAGTCGCCGACAGCTCGAGTTATGGAACTGTATGCTTTGACTATTTGTTGGGATTTCTTTCCTTTTATTGATGCTTCAGACAGAATGTTCAAATGTTGTTTTTTAATTTGGGATTTGTAACAGCACTGGATTTAGAAACTTTTTCACCACCTTTTGATCTGTAAGGCCATGTGTTCAGTCCCTCCTTAAACGCAGTGTTTCTTCTAATGCATGAATCAGGATTTGTACTCTTCGCTTTACCTAAGGTTAAGGATGTTGCCATTAACGTTTCAGTGCCTCAGTTCATCCATCTGTATTAAGATATTAAAATTTTCTTACTTTACAGGGATGTTTTCAGTTTTAATCCCTTAAGTGTCTACAAAATACTTTCATAATCTTATATGAAGGAGTTAATCAGTGCCAAGTGTTAAGCCCAAGTGCTCTGAAACTTTCTAGTACTGAACTCCAAGTATGAACAATGTACCCTTTTTATCACATAAGTTTCCAAGGAAGTAGTTTACCTGGAATTGCAGCATGTTGGGATTTTTTTAGTGTTGGTGGAAAGACTAATTTCTGTGCAAACACTAACTTTTGTATCATAACAGCATGAAGATTTATACTCGGTCGCAGCAATAGGGCTTGAAAGAGTGGAGAGACATGGAAAGCCTGAAGGCTTAGATCTCACCTAGTGAAAAGATATGAGAGCTTAGAGCTTAGTTATTCAGAATATGAATAACTGTGCAGGGGATATTGTAGCAGCCTTCAGTTTGGTATCCACCTGATTTAGAGTTCCTTTGCAGTGAGCCAATGAGAAGGGCTCCTTGGGGATATATGAAAATCTGGCCCTCCAGTATTTTCAACTGATCTATCTTTTTGAGTGAAGTCAGTTCACAAGACAGAAAAGCAGTGCCTACAAACAAACAAACAAAAGAAACCAAAACAAAAAAAAAAAGGGGGGGAGATGAAAAAAAAAAAAAACATGATAAATGTACAAGTAATTAATGGATACTTTTTCATTACTGTCATTATTTCTGTGGCTTTTAATAGTTTTACCTGTGACATGACACTTTGAACAGCAATTTCATCATGATTTAGAAAATAAAAATCAATCAGCACTTAATCTGTTTTTAAAAAATGAAATGTCATGTAGAAATGTGATTCAAAAATTAGTGATAGAAGTAGCACAGAAATATCCTTGGTTCTGCTAATAACAATTTACATTTATGTACCATTTTCCATTAATTTTCACTCATTTCATTCACATTGTATTTTGTTAACTGCAAGGTTGACATGCTTGTATGGAGCAACTTGAGTCACCTCCGAGGCAGAGGTGGTGATAAAACGGCTTGAAGCAATTGCAAAGCTTGGTGGAGGTGGAACTTTTGGCCCCA
Source organism: Struthidea cinerea (assembly GCA_013397865.1). Lineage (NCBI taxonomy): Eukaryota > Metazoa > Chordata > Aves > Passeriformes > Corcoracidae > Struthidea > Struthidea cinerea. The sequence continues at coordinate 3,178,306 of VZTI01005570.1, read as the reverse complement.
GGTAAAGGATTGAAATGGTGAAGGAAAGTGCTGAGGACTACTCCGTTGTGATTAGATGGGATGTCAGCCTGATCCATTTGGTCAACTTAGAGTCTAAGGTATTTATGAAAGGGTAGAAATCTCGTTCTAACCAGATGTGGGGTGAATATGTTGTTTCAGTATATTTTGCTCACTTGCATTATGTTAGAGTGGATTTTATCATCATGGGCATGAAGAAACTTAGCTTTGTTTTTGACTCTGCATGTGAATTCAACTGCACCGCTTCATGTTTCAGTGTGCGAACTGCTATGCTTGTTTCTCAGGATCCTGTGAAAATTGTAGGAAGACCACCTTAAAAATATCCCATGTCTCTCATCTGAGCTGTGGCTTCTTTGGGAATTAATAATATTGTCTTTTGGACACACTGTAGGTATCTCCTGAACGTATTTTAAAATGTTTTGACTAATTTTTTGTCTCATTCTCATCTCCAAAAAATGTAAATACCCAAGTTAAGGTTTCCTACCACCGTGACTTTTGATAGTTTACAGTGGAGTTTGATCTTAGTTGTTTTTAAGTACTGAAGAAACATCTCGAGAATTTTGCTGTTGATTTCTGTGACACACGTGTTGTGGTAGTGCAATTTGTTCTGTTTCTTCAACTGCAAAACCATCAATCTGGAACCAGTAGGATGTTCTTGTTAGAATCTCAGTAGTAACATATCACACTTATTAATGAGCTTTTCATAAATTAAGCTCCTGAAGGCATTTACATGTGAGCCTATCAGTATCAGTGTATGAGGATTTTCTTACACAGATTGCTGCCTATTCACTGACCTGGGTGGCACTACAAAAGCAGATAGACGCTGGAACAACAGACTATTTATATCGCTCTGAATCCAGCAGAGCTCTGTTAAATGATGTTTGTTTGTTTCTTTGTTCCTTTATTCTCTCCATAGCTCTTTAGTCTCTCCTTTGAATGAAGGTGTTTGGCTGTGCGGTACTCGATTTCAGGAGGGGGAGCACAGGGCTGTTGGCTGGCACTGTTGGGCAGGTTACAGCAGGTGGCACTATTTGGTGACTTTTGCTTAACACCGTTTATTATTTCAATGCACATGAATATGTTGATATATGATCATTTTTTCAATTGGATTTTTATGGAAACACTGAATAAGGTAGCCAGACTGAAGAAGCAGGTACATATGTCCTTTCTCCTAAGGAATAGTAACACAGCTCCTGTATACTTCAGTGTAGATCAAATGTGTCTAAGACTGTGATGTGTTATATTATTAATAAAGAAAAAGATCTATGGAACTAATTTTTGGACTGATGTGTGGACTAGGTGTGCTGGACTCTTTTGAAATTTCTGGAGGAGTAATAGTGCTTAACTTCTATGTTAAGGATTATTACTCTTCCAGAAATTTAACAAGGGTTAATTATTTTTAAATGGCTTAGAGGTCTACAAAAAAAATCAGTTTTTAACATGTAGCTTTATTTTCATGTTATCTTTATTTTGTCATCATGTCATAAGAGGTAAAGAAAAACCTGGTCTTGCTAAGATGATATCTCTGTTTATGATGGAGGGGAGATTTGTTGTTGCATTGCTTTTCCAGTGTGGTAACTTGCACAATAAGTGCATGTTCTATTAAGCACACAAATGAAAAAATGTGTCTAGGTGTGTGCACATATGTATTCACTTTTGAAGTCAGTCTACCCTCACTAGTTTTGCTCCTGGGAAATTTCTTTCAGCCACTTGACTAACAGGGATGTCAGTAAAAGCATAATTGATCTGATTAGATAGCAACAAAAAAGAAATATAATTTTCAGCTTATTTCATGTAAAGTATGGCCATTTAACAGCTGTGTTACATGTGTCTGAAAAGCTACAGATAAATTGTTTCTATCAAAAATAAAAAATGATGTATCTGGGGGAGAGAAAGCAGTTTGCCAGTAAGCACTGGTTTCTGCCACTGCTCTTTTTCTAATGTAACAGAGTTATTTTTAGCACTAGAAAGTGCAAAACATGTTTAAGAGAAATAGGCTGGAAAATGTGACATGCACAACCCATCTTTGTGGGTGGATGAGGTTTCTCTATCTGGGCTGCACTGTTTGCTCTCATTTGCATCCTCTTGCTGACTATCATGCTCTTATGAATTACATATGTGTTTGTGGCTTAGAAGCCCTATGTGAGCGTATTGATCTGACTGGAAAATATATTTAAATGATGTAACATGCAAGCCAGTAAAGTTATGATCAATTTTAAGAAATAATTCCTCATGTTTTGACTCAATAATTATACTTTATTTATCAATGTTACACTATGGCAGAGTTGGACTGAGAAGGATGCACTTAACATGGTATTAAAATAACTTTATATTTAGCAGGAGTGGGGAAAAAAGCAAGTACTTCATGTTTATTTCTATGGATGAACAGAATCTTTAGGAACGGTGCAGCAGAAAGGGGAGTGGAGATGTATATTTCCTTGCTGCCTCTATTCTCAGTTCTGCCGCTGGCCTCTTGGGATAAATGTTTTCATTTCTGTATGAGTTGCATGCCTTAATCTTTAAAATGAGAACAGTGGTTATGAACTTTTTGTTTACCCACTTGTACATGTTTGGATGAAAAGCATTGTGAAATGGTTTATTAATTCTCATATGTTTTGCTTCTGCCATCTGCCTATTTGCTGGCCTGCTTATTCAAATGGAAGGACCTGGGCTACACCCTGAATTTTTTTCGTCTTCTCTTTGGTGTGTCCAAAATTGAGAGCTTGGATGATGCTGATTAAGTTGTGATTTGTTAACTTAATCTTAGGTAGAAGAAAATAGTTTCTCTGAGGATTATGTATTCACTAGTGGTCAGAAGACTGGGGACTACAGAGAAGGTCTCTACTTCTCCAGACACACAGTAAAGAGAAAGTTGAGGGGGAAGATTTTCGTGTGTATGGAATCTGCAGCTCCTATTATCTTCTGGCTAGAAAGGGAGAATTTGCCTCCTAGTTGCAGATACATCTGTTTCCCTCAGTAGGTTACTGATTCACACCCATTTAATTTGCATGTCTTCCAGATTGCTGGTAATTCTTACCAGGTAGAAAATGATTCCTTGTTGGAGCGAGACACTGTCAGTATTTTTCCTGTCACGCTGCTGGTCACTATGATAACTTCAGTTTGTTCTGCCTCCGTTCCCTGCCCTCAAGAGTTCCAGAATTAAAGATGCTTGAGCTCAGTAACCTTAGTTTTATTTGACCACATTAGTCAGCTATTAAGTGCTTCTAGTCCTGTCACATCACCATCAGATGTTTTCTATTCAGTTGTTGCAAAAATATAGTACTGAAAGTTTATAAAAATCCTTCTAAAAAAAATTTTACTTTTCCCCCCTCTCTGTTCTTTTTTATTCGTGCACACTTTTTGGAGCTCTTTTGTGGGGAGGAGGGAAAGAGGTAGTAGTCCTGTACTGGGAAAAGAATCAATGTAGCTAATTTCATTTTTTCCTTAAGAGAGTTCACAAACAGGAAAGCGACAGTGAGCTTTGCTTTCTTTGATCAGGAATATAGATGATTTACCATAACAGTATTTAAAAAGACCCAAACAACACACATACATAGACACATGTAAGATGCTTATCAGTTGAAATTATTTGCTCAGGCTGCCTTCTTGCCCTGATAGGTAAATATACAGATTCATAAAATTTCTCCACCAAGAAACCTGTTATTTTGCTTTTTAGCTCAGATGGAGGTCAAACTGAGACACAGAAAGTGTAAACCATTGGTTCCTGTCCTATATCATCCCAATAGTCGGTAGCCGAGATAAAAACGTACCCTAGTTTTGTGCGTGTTTGGTTCTTTTGGATTGTACCATGAGCAAAGCAGGCTGGTATCAGTGCTGAGGTAGACAACAGGCAGCATTAGAGAGCTAATACAGAAGGTTTTCCTGTAGAGAAAATATTGAATTTATAGTAATTGTAGACAACATTAGGAGCGCTTTTTTTTTTTGTTGTAGACAAATATTCAGAACTAAGAAGAAGAAGAATGAAGTGCAATTACCATTACTCACATTAAAGATGTTTCATAAACAGTTCTTCTCCTTAAAAAGTGATTAAAGAAAAAATAATCTGATTTAATGGCTTTTTAGTCTGTGTGGCATTTTGCAGCCAAGTTTGCCTGTTAACCAGTGCAAGAACTAAAATGCTTAAGTGTGCTCTTAGGTATAAACTCTCACACAATCATATAAGCTTAATCTAATATAGCTCTGCAAGTGCCATTTTTAGTAGTGACCTGTTGAAAGCATAAGATTTTAATTTCAAGATGATCACAGAGTATCTACAGAAGGAGAAATAATCTCAACTTTGTGTGTAGAATAATTTAGATTATCTGAACCTTAATTATTTCAAACTTTGTCTAAATGTTAACTGTGCTGAAGCCATCCTTGAGTATCTGAAATCTATTATCTGTATGTTTGTTGGTCCCAGTGACCGAGATAATCAAGGCTGTAATCTTCATGTAAGTTAGACACCTAGAATTTGGGGTAATTCCTCGTGATATCTTGAGATCTTCACATAAGAGAAGTCTTTAGGGTTTGAAAGAGACTATGATAATTAACATACACAGCCTTGATTAACAAGACTCAGATTTCAAATGTGCAAGTTGACAAAGCTATCTGAAAAGGCAAAGGTCTGTGGAGGAAGGAGCACAGAGTGTTTTCCAGCCTGACTGGGCACCATTATCATGTGTTCACATTTGGGGGAAGTGATGTTTTTGTTGCCTTTCTGATAAGTGGTGTTGTCCAGACGCTGCCTTGCATTTAGTGCAGTTAGCTAAAACCAGAATAGAGGTATCTGTGAGGGAAGTGGGCAAATGAAGGTAAAGCAAAAACTAAATTCCAAACCTCAGAAGATTTAAATCTAAAAATGATTTTTTAGGTTTAAATTCACACCATGCTACTTCTTTTAGCGTGCAGAATGGTTTTTTTCGAAGTGTTTTGTTTTATCAGCTTTGTATGCTTTAATGCCAACCCCTGCCAGTTTCTCAAGGACATATGTTTAGGTCTTACTGCAAAGTTAGTGTCTCCAGTTGGGTGCTTTTAAATGAATAGGCCATATAATGTTGCTCACTGTCCATTATTCAGTTTCCTATTTTCACAGCTTTTATGAGAATATGAATGATTAAAGCTCAAAAGAATAAACTGACAGAGGTTTGTTATCTTAGAGCCATTTGTAAAATAACCACTTTGAGAGGCTTTATGGTTTACATAGCATTGTGAATATTAGTATGAATTTCTCTTTGCTTCTGCAGGTGCTGGTTTGCAGAGACAAATATAACCTCCAATTCCCAGCACACTGATCTGTCTAAACACAATTTGACATGCGTTGCTATTAGCTTAGCACCTTATCAAATAATGTGCCCTGATGGAGATAAAAGGTTTTACAACCTTACCGCCTTTGTTTCTGTGTGCGTTCACCCACAGAGACAGCTCTGCAGCAGCTAATAATTAACACAGAAGACAAAGACAAATCTATATGGCTCAGTGTTGGAGGGTCCAACGTGCATGTTAAGCAGCTGGGGAAGTGAAATCTACAGCAAGAGGGTCTAAAATGGAATCTTCAAATGAGGCTTTAAAATGTATTAAAGTTGGGCTTCGTAAAGTCTCATTTTTACATGATGGAGCAGATGTCAAAGTGTTGTCTGGAAATCAGCATGGCTCTGTGTGTCAGAGCGTTTACTCAGGTCTTCAGAGAAGCTTTCACTGCTCTCTTAGCTGTAACTGTGTTGCTTTGCATTCCAAGCGTAAGCAAAGTATCTGAGGAACGAATTAAGTGCGCTGAAAAAATCACCCAGGGAAATGATATAAAGTGTTCACTGAAGTGAACCTTTCCCTCCTTGCTAACTTTTGTGTTTTTGTAGGTATATGCAGCTTTAAGTGGTAGCTTGGGGGACTAAACACAAGGCCATGCTGGCTTTTTCTGGCTATATTTCATTCAGAGGCCAATGAGGGCCCCTCTCAGTTTCTTGAGTCATCCAGCACCTTTAACCTACCTGGCAATATAAATGTCATCTTAGCCAGACTAGATACTCCAAAATGGGAGCTGTTTTGACACCTACAACAAGGTAGCTGGTCCAGCATTATACAAGATGGTGAAGACATTTAGTTTCCCTTTGCTTCCAAAATCTAGTCAGGTACTTCAAAAGTAAAAATCTTGCTTGTGACTGCTAAAGCTCTATTTCATCATCTGAATAAATCTCCAGCCCCAATTAACTGAGAACAATGAGGTTTTTAGTAGTTTTAAATATCAGCTCAAAATTCTAGTTACCTGTAAAGATTGTTTTGTTTTTCAGGAAAATCAATTCAAGCAAGACTTTGAGATATTTGACAACCCAAGTACAAATAGATGCCATGAGGGATTTTCAGAACTGTGTGTCTTCAGGTGCTTTTGAAACTCAATAACAATCCATCTATGTTTTAATGCTTATGAATGTCTGTACAGTTTGAATCTGGGTTCAATTCAAAGTTTGCTTGAATATGAATTCAGAAGCATATTATTCTTGTTCCTATTAAATGCAACCTTCTATCAAAGTAAATGATCCTTAAGTGTTGAAAGGATAATGCTGCAGTGAAAATATTTAGGAGTAAGAGAAACATGGAAATATGTGACTTTTTTTCCTAACAAAGTGAATAGGAGAAACTTAAGTTTATTATTCATTGTATTGCTACACTGACTTTTAACTTATCACTCCATCAAAATAATAAAATTAAGCTGGAAGATCCAAGTAAGTTCAAGCTCCAAGTGCCCACAGAGAGAGTAAGTAGAGTTAGTCAGAGAGGAAAGAGTGATGCCTGAAGGCTCTCTATAGAATGGATGTTTCACTTGGAAACTTTATGGTGTCGTGCTGATCCCAACATCCACATCAGATTTGCACAATTATAATTTGGCTGAAATTTTATAGGTAGACTATGGAATTTTGGTATCTGTTTACCACTGAGTTTCAGTAGGACTTTGTAGTCCTTTGGGAGTCTTATAGGTGCTGGTTTTTTATTCAAGTTTTCCTATAACACATCTCTGAACATCTTGTTATGGTAGATTTGGATGTTGCCACTTTTTTTGGCTGGTGTTTGGTGTCCTAGGAAGCTGATTAGAGATGCCTCATCTTATGTCCTGACTTGACTGGCAGTGGTGACAATTTTTTTTAATTTTGTGAACCAGCGTGAATTCAAGCACATTTTGTGTGCTGTAGAGGTGTAGTGGTAGGCCTCAATCCTAATTTCTGTGGGTCTGAAAAGTATGCAGTGGAAGCAGGCTGTGCTTCTGCTCATGGCCTGATTAAAACTTTGATTTTTGCTCTGTGTGTATGTGAGAGGTGTGCTAAGCCTTATAAATTCACCATCCCACTAAGGGCAATGATCTGTGTTTGTCAGCAAGACTAGGCAAAATGGTGAAAAAATCCTTCTTACCAAGTTTTTTATCTGTCTGAAATACAACTTTTTGCCCTCTGTTTGCTTTCTAAACCACTGAACAAGATTCAAGAGATTACCCAGCTACCAAAACCTGCATATTAGTCTTGCCTGAGTTGAAAAATGGTAGAAGACTGAGTAGCTGCTTCCCTATGATTTGTGTGTTCAGCAGCTGTCTCTAAAGCACTAAACTTACAGTGCTACAATGTCAGGGAAGGAAAATCCCCTCATAAGTTCAAGGTGTAAGGCAGTCTGTGCTCCTGTTCTTTGAGCGTGCTGGTAAAACAAAGTAAGGGAGCAGGATGGAAAACAGGAAGAGACCTGCAAGAGCAGCATTGGGTTGGGCTGATGACAGGCTACTAGCCTGCACCTTCTCTATCTAATTTTCTTATCTTCAAGAACCACTGTAATTTTCTAAACTGTACAGCAGTGAATAGAGACCTAGTGTCTGAAGCCTTAACTGTTATTATTCTCAGTTTCTTTATTTGTGAAAAGAAAGCTTATAGATGAACATAAAATTTAAAATAATTCCATTAGTATTCATTATCAAGACTGTTATGCACCTAAAATAGTATTTTATTAATATGACATATTTGTGTTTTAATATTTGCTTTTCTATTCGCTGGCGAAAAACTGTGATATTTACCATTTCTGTCATGACCAACCCAAGAACCTCTTCATCTTTATTCCTGATTTATAGCTCACAGAATGAGGACAGAAGTCACTGAGTTGTGGTAGTTCCTCTGCCTGACCCTGCTCTGGCAACTTAGCTTTGTTTCAAGGTTTTTATTTTGTGTGTGAAGGTTTTTGGGAAGGCTGCTAGCAAGGTGTAGCATGATGTTCTTGTAACTCAAGCAGTTTTCTCATGTAGTTTCACATTGCAGAGCAAACTGTGCATTGAAAGCAATCAGTCCCAAGAAGATTAATATTAACATCAATTTTTATTTGCACTGTACCAACTTAGAATTGTTCAAGAACGGCAGCCCTTTTGTGAATTGCACATGTCTAAGACAAGAATAACTCCAGCATACACTGAGGCCAAAGGAGGTGAGTGCAAGAGCTAGAAGAGAAATGCGACCTCAACCAGAGGTGATAATAGCTAGTGGAACAGCCAGGGAGAGTGAAGCTTGTTGCCTGAAAGGTAGCAAGAAGAAAAATAGAGCCTCAAGACCCTCCCTGGAAGCTGCAAAATGAAATCTGAAGCAACAGTTGTGCTGCTATTTCTCATGGAAAGTAGAGGTGAGGACTGATGCAGAGGAACATCATGTACCTTTGGACATCAAATCTTTCTTGGCAAACAGCCAGATCAAATACATATGGGTCTGTATCCTGGGCTATTCAGGTTCTTCTGTGACCTTGAAAACCTTTCCCTGGAGGATTTTGGCACATTTCCTACTTTAAAGAACTAAGGGAGGAACTTGCACACACTACAGCTTTCTTCTCCTTTTGTCACTCATATTTTGTTTTGTTTTCCATTGAGGAATTGTTATGGTTTTTATCTTGTGAGATTTATGGTGAATGCCCATTGCCATCTTGAGCAGTGAACTTTCGCCTGTCAAAAGTAAGTGCATTAATGTAGCACACAAGCAGAGATTAAATAATAGAAACTAATGGTGACTCTAACTTGGATGTTCCTGCTAAGTTTTAAAAACTATTATGTTGAGCAAGGAAGCTTTTGATTAAATTATGAAAGACATGATCTCTGTGCAAATTTTATGATTTGTTGCATTTCAAATCAAGTTAATTCATTCCTATGAATGCTTCTCCCTTTAGTGTCTTGAAGTTTCACAGACACAGTTTTGTGACCATTTGCATAATTATCTAAATGGGCAACTCTTTGTCGTCCATCATACTTTCCCCCTCAGGTTTTCTTGATTTTTTTTTTTTTGGTTGTTGTTGTTGTTGTTGTTGTTTCTTTTCTGCAATCTTTTGAAGTCCAGCCCAGGATTTCTGGGGTGTAGGTATTGGCTTGATTAACTTCAAAGCGACACACCGCTGACTATCACATTAGCTTGTCACTTGGCCTCCAGCAGACACTGCAATTGTGAATGGAATTGAGTAGCTTTACTGGAGCTATATTTTCTTTTTTTTTTTTTAATTCCAGAGCAGTGGCAAAATAATTAAATACGAAGGTTCAACAATGTCACTCAACTATATGTTCATATGCTAGCTAATAGTATCTGCTACAACTTTAAATGTAGAGAGGTATATGATGCCAAAATATTTTTTGTCTCATGTTCACTCTTTTGTGGCCCCAAGAAGAATCCAGAAGAATGTGGAGATTTGGCAGAACTATAACCAAATCCCTTTCCCTGGCCTTTGGGGTTTGAAGTAGCATGAGGTGTGGATTTATTTTTTAATTTTAAATTTTTGTTTTTGGTAAACTAAAACTTGATTGATATCTAATAAATAACTGTGTCCCTGTTTTCTGTGCAGTGCTAAAGATCCAAAGGTCGATGCAATGTATCTTGTTATGATAAAACTGTAAATCATCAGTCGCATAAAATCATTTTTATAAACTTCATCCTCTTAATGTCAGCTATGTGATACAATTACATTTCTTGCTGTACTAATTTCCCTACCTTATTGTTGTAATAAGAAAGCTCAAGATATCATTTGGCCCTGGTAATAGATGACTCCTAATGATTAAATAGTTGTGGTCATCTGTGGGATGTGAAAAATTTTCCTGAAATGTTGACAAAGATAGCTGAGGGTTTTTGGGGAAGGGAGACATTTTCTTGGTAGAGACTATCTCAGTATACTGTTTTGGGATGATATGGCTGCATCTTATTTTTCCTAAGAAACCCCCTTTTCTGTCTTTAATTTCTGTATGCAAATGATAGATACCCAAACTCAAGATGATTTAAACATGACTAGATTGAAAGTTAAAATGCACAGACCATGAGAAAGGCTTGTTTTTCTGAGATAAAAAGCAGACTTGCTAGTGAGCAGCATTAGATTTAATTATTCTTCGTAATGTGAATTATGTAAAGACAAAAAGGGAAAACATATATTTAGAGTTCTGTGAAACTGAATATGTAGTGTGCTTGTTTGGATGGTAAATACAGAAGCATTTAGAGGTACTATATATGTTGGACAAGAGACATGCATGTCAGAAGGGTTGATTTTGTTAGTAGTTAGAAATCAATGGAGTTCAAGTTAGAATAATAGGTCACAAATGATCTAATGATATGAACAAGTTAGACAATCAGTTTTTATAGGGCACTTGAGGTATTTTGATGATACAGATACACCATGACTGCACCTCTGTTAGCCTGTTACTCATTTGATATATTTCAGTTATTTTAGAAAGGCTGTCTCTTAAAATGCAGTTCCGTGCCCTCCATCTTACATGGTTTTCTGCACAAAAGGAACTGTACATGTTACGCAAGAAAGCCCTGTAACTGACGTCTGTAATGAAAGGGGAAATGAGAAATTAAGAATTCAGTCCTAGGAAAGCACTTGCATTTGTCATTGCAGAAACCAGGTCTAACATAAAACACACCAATTAATACTGAATACTGCATATTATTTGATTACAATTCAGAAAACTTTTTTTGGTAGGACACAGTGGGGTGGCTTGATTTAAATCACCAAACTTAATCATGATTTAAGTCAGCAGGCAGGAGCCCTGTATTTAAATAATTAATTTTAATCTGTACTTAATTATTTTCCTAAAGAAATTTCAGTCCTGTTGGTAGGTGTAAACAATTAAAACACACTGATTTGCAAACAGATGCAATCTTATGGTAATAATTAGCAATGTATTTTGTTAATAGAGAGGGTATATTAAAAATACATATGTGAGTAATTAAATCACTTAATATACATTTATTCATATTGTTAATTTTTGCATTTTCTGGTATTAGAGAATGGTGAATTATGTTTGTTGTCTGCATTGAGGATACTTTCTTACCTAGGGTTTTTTCAAGAAGCATGCCTTGGTTCATGAAATGTAAATTAAATGATTTGTTAGGTTACTTAAGGAACAAACCTGTAAGGACATGGACGCATTATTTTAAAAAGTACATACTAAAGAAATTTGACTCAGTTATTTTGTTCAGTGACTACTGAAAATATGTTAACTGTAGTGGATATCTATGCTCAGCACACCATATTTTCAAAAGTGTTTAGATACCAACAAAAAAATCCATCAACCTATCTTTAGACGTCTAAACAACTTTCAGTATCTTTCCCCATGTATTTCAGAATCTTAGAGCTTGCAGTCTTGTAGTCTTCTGTATATTTTTTTAATTTACAGATGGAAGAGAACACCATCTCTTGAAAGTAAAATTGATCTCCTCATGAAGTGAAGAAAACATTATTGCCATTTTTAGTAGATGTTAAGAGTAAATATTTATTTAAGTGAAAATGTGGCTTCAATATGACTGATAAAGAAGGTTGAAATTATTTTAACCCTGCTTATTAAAAAAAAAAAATCAGGAGCACCAAGAAAACAGCATGTTTTTGGAAGAGCACAACAAAAAAAACCCCAGAAGTTCCTTCAAGAAAACAATTCTTCTACAGCTGTGTTTCTCATGGAGGTAGCCAAATGGATATAGTAAAGAAGTTTGTAAAGGGGGCATTATACCATGTTAGATCAACCATCTATGAAATAAAGATTCCTGTTTGCAGTGACACAGTGGCACCTAAAAAGTTTACATGGATAGGGTGGTTTAATTATATACTTGCCAGAAAATACTGTGATTATTCTTTAATGAGGAAAGAATACACTCTCACTGAAGTCTACATTATGCATTTTTCACAGGTGTAATTAAGGAAATTTCAAAATATGTATAATATACTGCAGAAAGTTTTCAACAAAATACTCTGTGCTTATTTAATAGCCAATGTTAGATGAACAACCACTAAAGCAAGGAAATGAAGTAGATTTTAAACCCAATGGGAGAATGTTACAAGCAGATGTGCTGTGTTAGGTAGACTGAATGGTGTGATGAAATGCTTCTTTGATCTTTCTAGACGACAACAAAAGAAATCATTTCTTATTACATTGTTCTTGATTACAGAACAGTAGCTGAATTCCAGAGATGCTCTAGAACCTGGAGAGGGCTGCACTGAGATGGTGCTGAGTTTGCAGTAGGTGTGCACTTTCTCTGCAGCAATTGACTCCAAGAGAAGTCCTTGTTACCAGTACCCAGGAGGAAGGGTTTGCATCAGGGCTCACAGCTGTCACCCTGCATCTTTCACCTTATCACCTATTTCTCTGCAGTCTTGGGCAGAATGGAAGTGGATTCATGACACATATCTAACCCTAAAAGTATCACTCCTGCTACATAATGCCCTCTCCCCAACACAGTTTTATCACTGTTACCTGCTAAACAGGTCTGTCTGGGGGTTTTGGGCAAAGCTGTGCAGCTTGACAGTAAGGGGAGCCTTTCTTTAGGTTGGTGGTATTTACCATCTCAAAAGGAATTGGACCTTTTGCATGAAGCAGTGTATTGAAAATGGAGGGGGGGGTCGTATGTGATATTTTCATCCTTCTTCCCTATGACTTCATGAGAAGCCGGACCAACTGGTGCTGATTTGAACAGCTCTGTGAGGTGGGGAGAAAGGCAAATCTGCATTCTCTGCAGTAAGACCCTGGGAATGTTCTCAACTGTCATGTCAGATGAAAATTCATGAGTCTATTCTGTCACCATGTGAGGCAGCATAATAGAATATGGTCTCATTCATATAAATTTCTGTTTTCTTCCCCTGCCACTTGTCTTTTTAGCTATTAAACAGGGTTAAGGGTCCTCTTGTCACTTTTATTAATACAGAGAATCTACATCAAGGAGTTTTTTCCCTCCTATTCCTTGGAAAGTTTCTTTCAATGCTAGAATTAGAAGTGAAGATGAAAGCGGAAAAAAAACAGACATTGAGAAAAGGGCAGATATTCAGCAGCTCTTTTTCAGGAAAGAAAACTCAATGGAGATGATATATGTAATCAGATAGTTTAGAGACACTTCTCTTCCCTGCTGATTTAAGAGAGGGAAGTGAGATGTAAACAATAGATCAGCAGCCTCACCATGGAGCATGTTAGAATAGACTACAGCCTAAATCCTTATCAAATGATCTTGAATATTAGGAGCTTGTTGATTTCAGCAGCTAAATGATTGCAGTTACTACAGGGATTTGCTCTTTAGATTTCTGAGCTCAGGGAACTGAACTTTCCCTTCAGGAGGATTACCATTAGGTCTATAGGACCTAATCAGCATAAACCTTCAGCTCAGCAGGCAGGTGTCACAGTAGCTGTTTGTTTGCAAGGTAAGTAGGTACAAGATGTGAGAAGTTCAGAATTAGTAATGCAAGTCTTCTGTCATTTTTATCATTGGACCCTGCAGGGAGGATCTGATTAAATGGATATTCAACTCTTTGCATTAATGTGAACCCAATTTTAATTTGCATATAATTAACAGCACAAAAAGTATAATTTTGTTATTTGCTGTTGGAAAGCAGATGTAGCAAGGAGCTACATACAGTTGGTGAGGTGTGATATAAATGACTTTATCTCATACCTCTTCTTTCTTCCTTTCTTTTTCTGCTTCCCTGCAGCATATTGATTTCAGCATCAGTTTTGTTCAGTATAAATTGCAACATCCAGATTTTTCCTGAACTAAGTTGCTTCATTTGTTGCTTTGTTTTGTAGGTCCTCTGTGTAAGAATAACAGTCCTGTAGACCTGGTTGATCTCCAAATGCCCTGTATAGTTTCACAGAGATGCATTTCAAGTTCTGTGCTACAAAACTCAGCCAAGCAATCTAATTTGGATTTCAGAGGGCCTTAATTCTGTCCACCACTTCTTCCATGTGTTTGGGAAGTGACAGGGAGAAAATCATTTCACCTCACTGCACCTTGGTTTCCTGTGTCACTGTGGCCTAGCTGGTCCGTTTAGACTCTTTGCAGCAGGGTTAGAATAAGAAGGGAAGAATAGCTCTAGTTACATGTTCACTACACAGGTCTCTGGCTCTTGTTGGGCACAAACTGTAATAATTGAGAATTCAGTTTTCCACTAAAAGGCATTTTTTTATGAATCAATAAGTTACATTTGAATCTAAATGTGAAATATGCCATTACCTTTTTTGTTTGGTTTTTGGTTTTTTTTTTTTTTGTTTTGTTTTGTTTTATTTTTGCAACACGTGCTCCTGTGTCTGCACTGGATAAGGTAGAGCTTTATTTTGATCTAGTATGGCAATTGTCATAGTCTTGTATTAACAGCTCTAGGTCCTTCTACCTGCTGGCTTGTGGGCATGACCTTTCTGCGCAAAAATCACGCTCCAGAAATACGTACCATCAAGATCTCGTAAATGGACAAGTGTAGTAGTGCTAGAAAACACGGTATGCTGTGCTCTACCAGTAGTTGGAAATGTTGTAATTCATCAGGTAGCTGAAATTAAATGATACAATGTAGAATCATTTGGTGTATGCTTCTATATGCTGACTAGATGTGAAAAGCAGCACATCATATTTATACTGTGGAACCAACACATTAACCAGTATATAGCACTGGTTCAGAGAACTGGATGTGTTAGGAATCAAAGTATTACTAGATTTGATATATTATAGAGAAACTGTAACTTGGATTAATTGAATTTTCTAGAAGAAAACTCTTCCACCAAAGTTTATTGGAACTGATTTACACCAGGTAATTTAGTCAAAGGTTTACATGTTGAGTGATATGTCCACCCAAATTCAGTAAAATGCAGCACAAGAAGTATTTTCCTGTAAGGTTGTGTTGAAGTGGACCATCTAGGGAGTGAAATATGCAAATACATGGAATAAACGCTAATTGCTGAACTGCACAGCTTTGAGTTCAAGCTTACTCTTTTTTTTTCTTACTCCCTAGTTTGAACAATGCTCATGGGTGTGTCTTTCCCTTGCATTTACTTTAAAGTCATATGGAAGGGAGTAGATTCTAGTCCAGTAATTAGCAGATATAATAGCATTTAGAGTCTGGAATCTGGTGATCCAGTATTCTTATTAGCTGACTCTGGATTAAAAATATAGGTACATTGAGTCTCTTTACTTAGCTCCCTTCTTTTGTGACTGTTTTCCTAACAGAGTAAGATGGATATAAGGCATCAGCCATATGAATGTTGTGCCATGAGGCTGTAATGCTTATAGTTGGCAAAACGTAGGTTTTGTAGTGTCTTAGAGACTGAAAAGACTTAAGCCATCCACTTTCTAGGCAGCTAGAAATCAAGAAGCTCCTGGAAAGGTTCAGCAGCTGTTGCTTATGTAATTGTACCAGGATGCTGAAGCTAATTATGGTACTGTGATGTGAAACTGTTCTAATCTGGTTGCATTGATTATTTTAAGAAACATCTGTAACACCATGAAGAATCTTTTAAATTATTGGAGCACTTGCAGTTTTAGTTTGAGCTGTGTCTCCCCAGTTTGGATACCTAGTACAACTTCCATTTATCATCATATGCTCTTTGTATCCTATTTAGTGTACTTTCCTTGGGCCTGTGTGTGCCAGTCTCTAAGCAAAAGCAGCAGATCACTGCTGGAAAGGAATTACAGTAATTGACTGGTGGGTTCACAAACAGTTAACTCTGTGGGAGAGGTGTTAATGCTAAATGATGCTGTAATTGCATTTCTGCTCAAATAAATGATACCAGTATAGCAAGGTTTAGAAGTAGTTTCCAAATGACCAGGAAATGCAAGTAAGCAAGTCATAAACTAAAATGTACATTCTTGTAGCAGCAAAAAACCAGTGTCATGTGCTGCCAGTGGGGTTTCATCAGTGAGCAAAGGGTATGGCTGGATTTAGGAGGGATGCAAGTTTCAAGCTTATTGAGAAGGGACACAACAGGCAGAAGTTGAATTCAAGGGTTTCTCTAAATATGTAGGCTGAAAGCATATACAGAAGAGAGGACTTTTGGGTATGTGGTGTCCTTCAAATAGATTGGTGCTCTTTGTAGCAACAAAGGGTTAGACTTTAATATCAGACTGATTAGACTGATATTAAACTGTTCCTGTGATGGTTTTTTCCAGCAGGGACATTCCTTATCCAGGTCCCAAGTGCCTCTTATTGCTGGTATAATAAGGTATGTTATAGACCATGTTGGCTCTATGTGTCTCATCGTCCAATATGTGTATGTGCTTTCTATCCATTGGTGCAGTCCACAGTGAGATTCTCTCCCATGGAAAGGAATGGAGCACAACTGGAGCATTTTTCTTGTGTGCATGTTCATGGGTGCTGTACTTTTTCATCCAAGCAATTGCCATGTACCTCTGTAAATTAAAAAAAGATTCCTAGTTCTGTGTACTGCTGCTCCTGGGTTGCAGCTGTGTATGAAACTGAAGGTCGAAGAGGTAGAGATTTGTAATTGTAATTGCCTGTTGTCTTCACTAGTCTGATTACTTTGTCTGATGTGATTGGGATCAAGTTGTTACTGGACATGGTAGCCTTTTCTTTGTCTAGTTTTGGTAGGATACTGGCAAATTCACGTACCCAAGACTTGTCTGGTTCCTGACTTATTAACCATAATTTTAACCTCAGTGATTAATAGTTGGTAGTAATTAGCATATTAGACTAGTATTCAGAAAGTATTTCTTTTCTGAGGCACATGGGAAAAAAAAGCTTTAGAATGTACTGAACATCCTATCCTTTTGTCCAAGTAGTAGTTGGGCTGGGCTGAATGTACATACTAATATACTGTTCAATGTATTTTTGAATAAGTGGTAACTAAATAATATAAGATTATCATAGTGGCTGGCCACACTGAATAAAAGCAAGATCATCATGAGTAATTTGCACCATTATAAGACAGAATATAATACAAATTGGTAGGTTTACTTTGTGTCGGAGAGATTGATTGTAAATTTTCAATCTGCTGTAGGCACTGGGAAACCTGTGGGATCACAGGAAGATATGACTGACTCTATTGGCTTTGCCTGTATGCGTTGTGCAGAAATTGGGAGTGCTGTGTTCCTCAGTGATGACTGATCAAATATTCACCATGACCTTGAGGTTTCTTGCTCTCCTCCTCTGGCACACTGAGATGAGACTTTTGGTCTTTTGATACCAATCATAAATTTGTTAGCTTTTTGGAAGTATTTTGTGTATCGCAGTGTAGCACATGTGATAAGAATGTTCTTTGGACTCCTCTAAGCAAAAAAAGGAACATATTTGCTTGTGGCAGATGATGACCTGGGCGAATGCTCCCAGGCATACATTCTTCAGCTATATGTGCCACAGGACTTTCATAAATAGAAAAGTAATTTGGAAACATGGAAATCCTTTAGTTGAAGCTGTGTTTCTTGGAACACAGGAACTCTTTGAAAATGCTGTTTGTAATGGTTGGAAATATATTTCTCTTTGTAACAGGTTCTTATGTGTAGCTCTATGTTAGAAAGCTATTTGTTAAACCCTGCTAAAATGTCTTTGTTTTATATATGTTTGCAGTATGTAGAATATCTGCAGCTGCGGACAATGGTGGAAAACTCAGTCTATTCAAATATATCTATAGCTTTATTCGAATAAGAAAAAATGTATTGAATTTGGAAATTAATAGAAGCCAAATACTACAGAAGTTCTATGTATTAGAACTTGAAGCTACATGGGATAAAGCAGGTGTAGTTTAACTGCAAGAAGTCTAAGGCTCTGAAAAATCTACAAATGAAATATAAAAACTTATTTTCAAGATCTGACTGAGAAAAAACCATATTTTCTCTAATAGTCACTATTCTAATTTAGTAGAAGGAAGCTTTTACAAGGTTGTTGTTGCCAGGGTAACCACTTCGTTCACATCCATGTGTTGAGCATATGTCTATCACTTTATCTCAGCTCTCAGAGGCAATATCATGGCGCACTGCATTTGGGAAATTATTTTTTTTGAAAGCGTATAAAACCTCTTAACATCTAGAAGATTCATTAAATGATCTCACTCAAGACAGACTTAAATTACTCTTTTGGGGTTCTTTTGTGCTAAAGTCCTGAATGTGACTGAGTTTTGTTATATCTTCAAACTCCACACAGATGGAATTTAAAAAGTAAACAAGTCATTGTCAATATTTCATTTCAAATGCATATGTACAACAATATATGGATTATATGTACACACAGGCATATATATATATAAATGGATTTTGTTTATATTTGTGTGTAGGAAGGACTGAAAAACCTAAAGAAATCTTGCTGTCTTAACCTTTCTTATGGTTGATATATGTTGGAGCTAAATTTTATTAACTGTGTAATCACCTGGACCCACTTGAGACTGAGTCACTCAGGCCGTTGATATCAAACAAATATTCATGACAGGAGTGTTTGTGGTGCTGTAGTGATTTTAGGGAAACTATTTAAGATTTGTTATTGTGTAGCTTGCATCCTGACCAGCAAAGAATGAGTGCTTTTGCAAATTTCAGTATTTGCTGATAATCTCCAAAGTGCCTGGCAACAGATTTAATGCAGAGGTTAAAAAACCAAATAAGGGTGGGGGGGAGCAGACAGACTAAAAATTATGGCATACACAGGTGTATTGTATGCTTCATTTGAAATATCAACAGTATCATTTTTAGTCGAGTAACACCAGTTCCTAGACATGCAGTAGATGTCCTTTTGCTACTGTGAAGTATACTGGGAAAATGATCCCAAAAGGTTATGTAAATTTCTGTATGATACTGCCTGTGGTTTTTACTGCTGTCCAAGTGCAGTAACTTAGAAATAGTGAAGTTGTGTCAATTTTTGCATTACTAAAAACACTATGTGGAAGCTTTGACTTATGTTTAGCTTTTGACTAAATTCCCCATCCTTAACTTAAAATAGTATTTTTTTTTAGTAAAGACAGCCATGTTGTACCATATTTGAAAGTGCTGAAGGTGGCCACTTAGCTTATGGTTGGGTTTATTGCATGGGAAAGCTCTCTAGGGTCAGTAAATTTTTGCAGAGGGACAGGGAAGACAGAGGGTGACAGTGTTGAACCAACTTGAGGTAGATTTGCTGGAAGATATCTGGCACAGACTCAAATTTTTGTGACTTATCTTAAATGCCAGAAGAAGAATAGGTCTTCAGGTCTTTACCAGAGCCTAAGAATGCTGGTAAAACATTCAGAAGTGCTGTTGTTGAACACAAACTTGGCTATTGGTAAATTGCACAAAGTGGGTTGGTTTTTTCCCCTGTGGCTGTTTTGAGATTTGGAGAAAAAAAGATTTGGAGAAAAAAACCAAGAAACCTTTTCTGGACAGATCTTCTTGCCAAACAACACCACATTGAATGGAAATGAGTTTTTTCCAGTAAATCTTATTTCTAAATGTATTTCAATAGTCTTTTTATATGTGGAATGTGTGGCATCAGAACTGTCTTTTAACTCTGAAGATATCAACTGGAAGGAAATTTGCATGGCATAAGGAAAGACTAAAAATAAAGGAAAAACTATCAAAGCTTTTATTTCAGAAATATCTTGTTGCTATCTTTTGTTTAAAGCGAACAGTGGAGTTCACAATTGTACTCATGCCAATGTAGAAATAAGCCACCACTTTCTGTAACAACTGCTGCTTGGTAGTTGACTATTTGACTCTTACAGTCAATTCCAGACCAGCTTCCACCCACTTTCCCTATTCAGCAGGTGCTTGACAACTTGTTGAATTGCACAGCTGGCATCCAGAAGTCTCAGCAGTTCTTACTCTGCCACCACCCAGCTCATGCTCAATGTGTCCTCTGAAGTTACAAGAGTTTTTTCTGATCTTATGTGACCGTGTGAGCTTGTGTCTGCAACGTTCAGTACTTGGTCTGAGGTTTATTTGCACATGAAAGAGGATGAGATCCCTGTTCCGCCTACAGATCCTATAATAAAGGGACTACTCAGTGGGATGGGAATGTATTCTGTAATGGAAGTGTGAATAAAGTTTCCCTGTGCAAAGCAAGATTGCACTAACATAACTGCAGCTACACAGGGGACAGTGGCTGAACAGTGAAATAATTCAGAGACATTGGTACAGGAACTGTGTCCAGACGACAGTTACAGACTCGGATCTCAATGCAATGATCTAATTGCAGTCATATGGATGGGAGTTTTCCACTGGCTTGTACGGATTTCGGCTTGAGAACTTTTGCAAATCTCTGGGCATACAAACACACACAAAAATTGCAAAGACCAAACAAATGTTTATTTTGAAAGGACGATGAAGACTGCCATCTGCTTGGGAGTTTATTGGTTTTCTTTTTTATGATGATGCTCTTTGGAGTTGCACATTTTCCCCAAAAGCTGCCTCAGCATTGTCAATCATTGCGTATAAATGATACTGTTCTTTTGCTTGTCTTTCTTCTATATTTCAAGATTTCTAGGGCACACACTCTAAGAGCAAAAATCCCTCTACTGGGTAATCATAGACTTATGCTCTAATACAGTTAGCTAAATAACTTATGATGTTTCTATAGTTTTAATTACCTAAGATAATGTGTGATTATTAGCTTAAAATTAATACCAGTTGGGATAAAGAATTTGAAAATGGGGATCCTTAAGGCCAATATGTAAATACTTAGTCCCTAGTCATTTCTCCCTACCTGCCACTTCATTACAGAGAGGTCCTCAAAGGATCTCTGAAAAGCTCTGAGCAGGGATCTGCACAGTTCTACCTACAGTACAAAGGGTGATAATTGAGGTTTGGCAAACAGTTTGGAAGTAACTTTGTGAATGTATTTCCCTTCTCTCACTCTCCTTCTTCTTTTATGGCTTCTTTAATAACAGGAGATTTCCACAGCATTTTATATATGAGAAAATTTTGCTTGGTATTCCTGTGGAGCAGGGTTAGAATACTCTTTGTATTGAGTATTCATTTGAATATTTTTATATTAATTGGCAATTTAACATTTTGGATGGAAAACCTACTACATAGGATGACAGTGGTAGTCTCTGATTTAATTTTCTCTTACCACTAGGAACTCGATAAACAGGAGACTTGTAGTGGTTCCTCACTAGTGGAATAACAGGAAAAATGATTTAATTTCAGCCTTGAGAAGGACACTTCAAGATAGCTATAAATCTCTTTGTGCAGTGACTCTAGACAATGATGAAACTTGAGGTTTCCACCAATGCTATCCAAAACTAAAACAGGTGTATTGAGATGACAGTAGTATTTGGAATACTGTTGCATCATATTTGGGAAAATGGAGAGCTCTTCATGTTCTCAGGTCCTTTAAGGACTAATTTTGTATTTACTTTTTTTTTCTCTCTTGTCCATGGACTTACAGTCGTACAATTTAGCAGCAAGGGAGTTGAGTAGAATGGGATTGAAATAGTGACAATGCTCTGATTTTTACTAATATCTGCTGATGTATGGAAGTTTTTCTCTGACAAATCAAGCTTTCCAAATAACATAACTTTTCCTGAGATGTAATTATACAGTTAACCAACCATTAGCAGTGCTGTTCCATGTTTGGATTGTTGTATATATTTGTATCTTGACTTATTAATTTTTTAGGAAAGGATGCATTAGATTTTTAAAAGTAATGGCAGGCTAATGTTTGCCTAAGGTGTATGGAAATGGTAAAGTTTTAGTACAAATAGGTTCTACATTTGATAGACACTGATATATGAGGGGTTGGAAGAAATAATATGGTCTTAGCAACAAAAATATTGACCACTGAATGTTATTTTTCTTTTTAACTTAACAGCCTTCCTTTGAATTTAAGTTCAGTCTAAGAATCTCATGCATTAATTGAAGAGGTTAGGTTTGTACCTGCTCACTTCATTAACAGCTGTTACTAATTAGTGGAGCTTAGTCATTAAGGAACCTGCTGGGGTTTGAGGAGAACAATTTATATTTTTTCATGGCATTTAAGCACGCATTATGATTATGAGTGGAAAAGTTTCGTTTGGGAGCGCTCAGTTTGAGCACCATTAGCATATCTATGGTGGGCTAGACTAGAGCTAATATTCCCAGTGTAGGGGGACATGGGAGAGACCCACTACTTGAGTAGGTGCTCCAGGAGGGGTTCAGAGCAGCCTTTTGCGCTGTAGCTGTGCCTGTGGCAGGAAGAGTCATGGGACCTGCTCTGTTTGTGCTTGGTGAAGCTTCATCCTTGCAAGCTTTTTTAGCCTCAAGCAGTCTTTGAACACCAGTTTTCATTAAGCCTCAGTATATGGACAACATGATGTCTCATAAGAGTATGGGGGAAGGGAATTGCTTCTTTATGAGCTGTTCAGGGCATGGCAGGCTGGGCACACACGGTGCAATCCATTAGAAAGGTGCAGGCTGGTTTCCCTAATTAATTATTTTTGTTATATGAAGCGGAACCATTTTCTCACCTGCCTTAATCTAGCCCCTGCTTCCCATAGGTAGTGGTATGCTTTGTGTCTGTTTCCAAAGCCTGTTTTGTTAATAAATCCCAGTATTAATTCCAGGAGAGCTGAGATTTTTTTGGTGTATGTTGCTGTGTATGGTGCTTTTCTGTACAAGTTCTGGTGCAAGTTACCCTGCGAAGTGAGAGGACAGCAGTTTTGATTAGTTTCTCTGCTGGGGAGAGATGAAAGAGGAAGCCTTCCTGCTCCTTCCTCCCCTTGAGCAGCTGTGTAGGACAAGTCACCCACTGTTGGGCTGATGTCAAGATTAATGTTTTGCTCTTACGAGGTCTCTCCAATAGCACTGTTTAATGTACATTTAATGTTACATTACTGGGTGAGTCTTCAAACTTTTGCTGATGGACTTCCAGATCTGTCAGGCTATGTTGGATTTAAACTTTAAACATGTTCCTAATGTATGCTGTTGTATGTCTTCACTGGTGGTATGCGTGTAATAAGTTGGTTGAGTTCTTCCTTGTACAGTTTTGTTGAATTAGAAGCTGCCTATATGTAAATTTTGAAGTATTTCAGCTCCATATAATAGAAATGTACTGCAGTTAGGTACAACTTCTAGATGAAAACTGACATTGTTTCTGGGTAGAGGCAGTATTCACGTACCCGGCTACCTGGTTATATTTTAAACTACCAATTGAAAAAAAAATCTAAAGAACCAGAGTTGAGCTTGTGATTGAATGCACCATTAACAAAAAAGTAATTGATAAAAGGAATTAACGTTTTTGTGACTGTGCCTCTATTACTAACAGCAGATGACCACAGCTTTTCTCCTCTGCCCCAGCTTGCAATCAGACTAATCTCTTCCCTGCTAAGACTCTGCAATGTGTGGCCATGTGTGACTATTGTGAGAAGTGACAGCTTGCTGCTGTTTCTTGGCTCGCATAAGGGCTGCTGGAGGTCACAAGCAGCAAGATGAGTCCAGTGTCATCCCATAAGCTGCAGGAGGGCGGAGTTGGACAGTAGAGAGCATTTCTGTTTAAAGAAGCCTTTCAAAGAAAATTTTGCAACTGAAAATAGAAGGTTGCTGCTAACTAAAATTTTGACCTATTTTAATCTGGAATATGTCAAAATATTTTGACAGCATGGGAAAATCCCCTTCTCCCGTCTCTGCAATATGTTCCAAAAAAACTGCTTCTGGCTAAAGGGAATTGATTTTGCCAATTATTTCAGTTTTTATGGGAAACCACAGAGGCTGTTTAAATTTCTGAAACTGACTCTTCTGGGAAGTAAGTTGGGGCAGTGGAGCAAAAGCATAATAGGATTTACCAATGGTGAGGAGAAAATAGGTGTCTGTCCTCATTTGTTCACATTTCTGAGTGTCACATGAACCCCCAGCCCCTTGTCTCCAGCCACGCAGCTGCTGCTCGGGCCAGGTACAGGAGTGACAGGTAATTTCTTTGCTGGGAGTAGGGCCTGTGGACTTACTTTCTGTAATTATCCTCTCTTGCATCTCATTGTGGGTTACCTCATACGTCTTGTAGAGAACCTTCATCTGTCAGGAATTTCAGATTTGCTACAAACTGCACACTGGTCATTTTGATGAGGATGCCTTGGCAGGAGCCTTTTCTTTGGGCATTAAACTCCCATGAGCAAGGACTGAATTGTTTTCACTGGCTGTTAAACCTGGCTGTCAGCTTGTTTTAGAAATGGAATATGGAAAGGAACTGTATTTCCCCATGCCATTTTATATTTGCTGAGTCTCTTGGACTCGTTTGGCTCTCACATTTTGCATGGATAGAAGGAAAAGTCAGAGAAACATTGGTGCTTTCTAGAATATTGTGTTGTTTTTTTTTTTTTTTCCTATTTTATTAAGATGTATTTTAAGTCTAAAGTTAATAGTAAGAATGAACTCCTGATGTCATGGAAATCATTGGAAACTTTGTCTTTATGGACTTTCCCAGGAAGAATTTCTTCTTAAATAACGTATTTGGTACTCAGTTATCTCTGGAGGATTGTGCGAGGTTGCAAAGTACACTTCCCATATAATAAATACAAACACAAACAAAAAACCTGAAAAAACCCCAAACCCTTTCATCAGAACTATCAACAACAACCCAAGCATGAATCCTTAACTGAAGCAGTAGTACTTGCACTTGTCTTTGTAGACTCACTGAAAACATAGCAGCAGCTCAAGTTAACCTAGTGGATAAGAATGATGCACTTAGAGATGAGAGGTTCTTCACATGCTGTGTAGCACTTTAAAATGCTAAGTACTTCCATATTTGGAAGTACTTATCTTTTATTTTCTACAATGTCTTAATTTTTTTAAAAATGCCACAGGAATAATATTAGGTTCTCATAAGTGTTTGTTTTATATTAATAAATCTTCAGGAAAACACATAATTTTTCTGATTAATTTTATAATTTGACACCTGCTTCTTATGAATTTATTTTAAACATTTAAAAACAGTACTAAGCCATTGCTTTCATTTCTGCTGGATGCTATCATGTGACAGTAACAGATAACCACTGCCATCCAGTAATTTCTTTAACATTTCAAATTAAAGAATGTTAGGAGACACACTTTATAACAGGACATTTTTTTCTGGTATTCCTTTCTTCCTTTCCCTTTTAAGGGTACTCTGAAAATAATTTTTAAGTTATAATGTTGGTAATCTTCCTGTTATGGGAGTGTCCTTGCTTTTCAGGACTTTAGAAAGGAAATGAAATGAAATGTGCAAGATTCACAGAAATATAAACAAAACAATGCCACTGGATTACAGAACTGGCAAACCAGAAACATCAGAAGTACAGAATTTGCTTTTTACCCTGGCAAATGTGCCTTGGTCTGATCTGATGGGGAAAAGGAGGTAGCTGCGTCTCCCCTCGCTTCAAACTCTTGGCTCTTTGTTGAAGCCGATTGTTCAGAAATTATCTCACAGCAGGTTTGACGGAGTGTTTTGTGCACAGTGCGACTTGTGCTCAATTCACTCCAAGTCCTACACCAGCAGCCTCCAGAGGTCTTTAATCCTTGTATCTGAAGTAATCATAAATCTTAGAGCTGTTTCTTTGTAGCTAAGTAATGGTAGAGTAATATGTTACACGTAACAGGCATGAGTTTATTGAGGGTTACAAATTAACAGATGTGATACTGAACTTGGAAAAATCAGTTGAACAGTAAATTTTCTTAAACAGATTGGGTGGGTATCCTCGAGTATCTCCCCCTCACAATTGTGTTCCAGAATCAGCTGAGACGTGTTGGCAACTTCAGTGCTCTGTGAGTTCTCACATAGTGATATGGATGTGAGGGTTCAAAATGTATGAGTCTGATTTGAATCAGATGAGAGTCAATTTGGTTAGTTTTTTAACTTTAAAATGAGACGAATTCATTAAATTCGGATTTTGAGCACTCCTTTTCCCAGGCCCTGCATTTCATGCCGTCCTTACTCAAATTGCTTTGAGTGAAGACTTGCAAAAGAAAAATGTGTGTCTACACCTGTTTTTCTCAGACTTTATATTTCAGGCTTACAAATGACTTCAGGATGAAGTAAAAAAAAAGTCACCTTAAATAGGCACTAAACATAAATGGTGCAGAAAAATACATCTGCCTTATTGATGTATCACTGCAAATAGTACGTAGGAAAAGCCAAGAAGAAAAAGCAGGGTTTAGTGCAGTGCAGTTGTTCTATTAATTAACTGGACAAAGGCTTGGTTTAAAAGTACTTTTTTTAAAGAAATGGAGGTCAAAGTATGCAGTATCATAAGATCTTATTTACCAAATGTAAATGAACTGTTGAGCTGTGTGGGGAGGAACAGAAAAAAACATAGGTGCAGTCAAATTGCCTGCCAAATGATTGTCTTCAAAACGAATTTTATCAAGTGTTTATTCCTTTTTACTGTGATAAAAATATCTTTAACAAGCATAGCTCAGCAAATACCCATCTATTCCAGCAGAAATGTATATTTCTCTGACTTTGCTCTTGAAACATTTCATCTAAAAGGATTTTAAGTGGTGCACTGCACCCCAGGTTTCCATATCTTTGGAGACTACTGGTATATTTTCTAGTTTTTTAAAAAAAAAGGCTTCTGGATTTAGCTAAACAGTGATCACATTCTAATTAATCCATTAAAAAGGAGTGAGATAATTCTGCAGAAGATGGTGTTCAGCTGAGCTGTAAATGACTTTTTGAGGAAAATTCCTTACTTTTGTGCTAAACAAAGTCATTTAAGAAATACTTTAAAGTAGGTAATTATAATAGGAATAAGTATTCTTTGGTCATGAAGGCTTTTAAATTACAATAGAAGGTTACAAATGAAGGTCTTTTAGAGATTGGTAGTGATTTATTACATCAGTTTACCAAGTGATGCCACTCAGGTCCTGCTCTTTCTATCTTTACTTTTAATCTGGTCAAAATTCTTTAAATGTAAGTGGTATCAGTGTGCTGGGATTGTCACTCATACCCTTGGAAAACCCTATGGTATCTCCTCAGAGTCAAGCATGAGGAGGAGCTGTATAATACTTCCTCTGACACAAATAGTTAAAGACTCCTAAGAGATGGTTCCGCACACATTCGCTTATCAGGGTCTTCATTTCTGAGGCATTTACTGAAATAAGCTAAGAATGAAATAGCACCTGTTCTGACCAGATGGTAAATTTGTGGGATTTTATCAGATGCTGAAGCTGCGTGAGTGTTTTGTACAAACAGACATGGAGATGATCACTTTGACTCTCACTCCTTCAGCATAAATATTGCATAGGGTTGAGGAGCTTATTAAGCATATGCATAGCTTATTATTGAGTTTTGTTCACTCAGTCTAGTCAGGATTGCTGTTAGTCTATGTGGTCTGGTGTCTGTGTTAGACTTATTTTGTAAAATTCATGGATAAGGGGATTTAATTTTAATTAGATGCATTAACAGGAATTTCGAACCTCTTTTTTGACTAGTGGTATGCTTATGTAGCCAGTCTGTCTCTTCTCTGACAGTGGCCAAAAGTGCATGCTCCGGGATGAGTAAGAACATGGCAAGCAGATGTCATATGTCATAGGTACTTTATGATCTTTCATCTTGTTCAGATGTTTGGATATTCATTTTGTATTGGTACTTCGGTGTTTTTTTCTCTCTGAAGTTGCATAGTTTTCCCCTGCGCTGGATCCCCCTGGTTCCTCTTTGTTTAGGAGTCACATTTGCTACTGACTGGTCTTCAAGCATTACAACAATTTTAATCAAAACTTTTAGTTGTTATTGTTAATGATTCAGCTTCCACTCTGAGTTGCTTTTGAATCCTTGGCTGAGTATAACCTAGTCCTGGGAATTTGACACTTTGTCTAGTTGTTCCTTATTTTCTTTCGAAGCATTTTAATTTTAGTGAGACCCTTAATACTCCTGCAAAATTAAGGACCATAGCGTGGGAATCTCTCTCATCTTTTCCATGATCAGCACTGACTCAAATGACTTTGATTTTTTTGCTGCACCTTTGAAAGCTTCATTTAATTTGGGATCAGCACCTGACCTTCAGATCATCTGTTATTATTTGTGTTCCTACAGTTTTATCTTACAGTATTCATGTTCCTTATGTATTCTGAGCAGTTTGGAGTCCTTCTGATAATCTTTCTTTGAATTCGTTTTTGGTATACCTGGGTGGGGGGGTGTTTAAGTTTAAATTCTTTTAATCCTGTAAGGTTTTTTTAAATTGATGATAGCCCCTGTTTTCTGAATGATATCTTGCTCCAAAGAGGCTTCCTTACTCTTCTGGTGAGCCATGCTGGCTTCATTCTGCCATTTTGATTTGCTGATAGTGAGACTCTTCATTGGTAAGATTTTGAACCACACTAAGCCTTGTGAGTTTGCTACAACATGAGGTTTGTAACTCTGATTTTTTTGGGAGACCTCTAACTAGCAGGCCCGTGAAATGTTTCTTAATAAGGATTAAATTTTATCTCTGAATTCTATCCTGATGGGTCATTTTCCTGATATATTTTCCTGTTTACCCTGAAATGGATCAATAGTATTCCTAGGAAAAATGAATTTGGTTCTATGCTGTTCCTTTAGAATGCACAGAAATACTGGAAAGATATGTAGGATGCAGTTAGCAATGAATTTTCCCTCCCAGTTTAGGGCTCAGTTTCTCAGCCACACAGTTTCCATTTCCATGAGAAAGATGTGATGCATTTGGTTGGAGATGAACTCCACTGTACACACCTCAGAGTTACAGGATGCAGCCTTTTTTGGTGTTCAGGCTGTTTCTTTTTGCAGTGTCTTAGGTGCAAAGGTTTGGCACAATCAGTCTCCTGATGTGCTCAGTTCCACATTTCCTGTTGTTTCTATACAGAGGAAGGAAAAATACAGAAGACGACGTGTAGTTACAACACATAAAAGTACTCATCATTTAGATAGGAATAATTTACCTGCCAGATGGTTACCCTAGTACTCTTGTATGATTTTATAAATAAAAGATAACTTTAATTTTTTTACTGGAATGCTTAAAAGGATATATAACTCATTTCGTACCCTTTCAAGACATGATGCTCTTCCTCTCTTCTTCCTTAAGAAACTCCATAAACCCTCAAAACTAGAAGTAAAATTACCTCATGGTGATCTCATTCTTTTTTTTCTAGGCATGACGTTATGAAGTTGCTAATCCAGTCTTTTATCTTGAATTCACCATTTTAATGTCAAGATTGAATAATCTGCCTTTATCTCCAGGGTGACAGCTATGTAGAAACTTCAAAAGGGATAGTTTTGCCAGCATCTAAAGACTCTTGTTAATTACTACATCTTGAAGTAAAGTGAAATAAAGCAGGATGAAAAATGATATTTCTCTTTGACAAGTTGTAAAAATATCAGTAATGAAGCAGTACATTATAAGTACTTTAAGAATGCATTTACTGAGATCAAGACCATTCTGATCGTGGTTCAGGTTAATCTCTACAAGATACGTTATAGAAAGATGTGTGTGTGTTCACTGATGGTTTAGAAAGCTCTTAACTGGAAATTAATATTTTTACCTCTATTTTCATATTGAAATTGATTGAGTTAGTAACGGTACTTCTTTACAGCTGGAAAAAGGGCTTGTATTGTTGTGTCTTCCAAGTATAAATAAACTTGTTCTTCCCTTTTCATATCCCAGCTTTACCCTGTTTTCACTGCTGCTGGCCTTATATGACCTTCTTATGTAAAGCTAGATAGAGTGTATATGTTATGACCTGTAGCAAGCACTGTGTTATCAGCAGAGAATACTAACAGTGAATTAACTACGTGTGTTTTCAGGACTGGCATTTTGAGGTGTTAGCTCTGCATTGCGTTGGTTTGTCTATGCCCTGCTTCTGGAGATCAGGGCTGAGTGGAGCTGTGCAGGTGAGTCAGTGGAGGGATATTTGCTCCATAGGAAAGAAGTCCTCACGTCAAAGCCATAGGCAGGAAAAGTTGTGGATCAGTTATTTTCTTTTAAAGGGATGTTACACTAGTTGTCTCTGAAAATCCAAGGAAAGTTAATGCAAATAATTTTTAATGGAAATAACAATTAATCCCTTGTTAGTACCATGTTGTAAGTAAATACTTCATATAGACTCATGAGAAGTAAAATCAGGCTCAGGTTTTCAGAAAATTTATAGCCTTTTCTATTTTCTTCTTTTGATGTGGTTTAGTACACAGCAATTTATATCACAAAATGCATAGTATAAACCATGGTGGATAACTAAGCTGGCTGAGCTGATGGTGCTAGATAACTGCTTGTTTTATTACTTGTAACTACTTGAGGAATTGTATCTTTGTGAATTTAATTCTACATCACTGATGGCTTTGAGCGATACTCAAATAACAGCTGTTACACCAGATTGCTGGTTGTCACTCCAATGTCCTTGCTTTATTAGTAGCCACTAGATGATGTTTCTAAGAAAGGAAAAATCTTACCAGTAGTGTAAAGGTTTAAGTAATTCTAGAGGCTTTGGCTGGCTGAGGGGATTGGACCCTCCTCTTTGGTCACTAGAGTTCACATCCTAAAAATATTTTTCTTGAAGGAGCTATAATGAAATATGAGAATTCTCATTGTATTAGGGGGTCATTCCTGCTAACATTTGATTTCAGCAGTGCTGTTTGCCATGAGTATTTACCTATTTGTGCTGTATTCATTCATTGTGACATTATTAAAATCATGAATAATGAAAAATAAAGGAAATCTATACTATTCAAGTGAGATAATATTCCTTTGCAATGCAAAGCAAAAAAATATGATGTTCCATTTGTTAGCATAACTTTCCAACGGCTTCATCCATAAAAAACTGCAGTTATAAAATCCCTAATCCAGGGTTTCAGTCTTGGTCTCTCCCCATGTAACAGAAGGGAACGCAGGGTGTGTGGCTTTGTCTTTGTATATAGATTTCCTTATTCCTTTTAATTGTGTAAGAGCCAGACATCTAAAGTGCAAGTTCAGTAACCGGATAATTGTGGCTAAATGAGTGGCCCTGAGGATTTTAGGACTGTTTTAAGGAATTACCATGGTGCCATCAAGAAATCTGTGTGGTTAAAATTAGCCAAATGTGGTAATGGGGACGTGGCAGTGTTTGCACATTCCAGAAAGGAAGTGTCCATTAGTGTGAATAGTGTAATAGATAAAGTAGGATTTCATGTCAAATATAATGTGATCTGTGGGATATGTTTCAGTAATATCTAAAACTGAGAATCTCAGGTATTGCTTTAGGTTGGGATGAAGTTATTGTTTACTTTGTTATTCTCAGCTTCTCCTTTGAAAATGGTGAGAAAATTTCAATGAGGTACTAAAAGCCCAGGGGGCTTTAAGGTGGAGTTCTAGTGCCTGAGCAGCTTTCAAAAGTGAAAGTTTGTACCTGCAGGACATCAACTTTGTAGTGCAAGCGTCCTTGCTGAAAGTAGATGTGGAAACTTAAATCATTTGAGATATCCAAGGTGGTGTCTTCATGTTGAGAATCTTGGGAAGCTATAAAGTCAGTGTGAGCATATTGCGGTATTCCCAACTATTTATGGTTGGAAGCCTTTTAAGATTTCTGCTATTACAGCACTAATAATAATATATCAGTAACAAATCTAAAAAGTATTGTTGATGTCTTCAACTAGTTCAACATTTAACATGCTTGATAATCCTGTATTTTCCTGAACCAAAACACAGTCTAGTCACTGCTGAACACTACACTGTATTACTGATGCAAAAATTACAGTCGTTAAACAGATTTCTCTACACCCACCTTTTCTGGGTGGGGTTTTTTAAACTGGTTTATCTCATTCTAGGGAGAAGAAAAAAGTATTCTATTATCTTTTCTGAAATTTCATTCAGAATTTAAATTAACGAGCAGAATATAAGCTTATTTCTGAACATAAGTCTGGGAGGGATAGTGAGTGAAGCATGAAAAACAATCAAATAATATGAATGGAAGCAATTCCCAGAGTATGCATTAATAATTAATAATACTGCATTTTGAGAAAAATCTGTGGCTTTTCAGTTGCTGTATTTTTGGGTCATCTGAAACTGGAGGCTGGTAATAGCACTGCGTTTTCACTCAAAAGTGCCTCCAGGTCTGGAGTGGTTCAACTGAAGATTTTAGGGATGGATTTGCTTGTTGTGTGGTCCTGTGTAAAATTATATCTGCTGTAAATATCCAGGCACCTAATAAAGGCAAAGAGCAAGACTGGCTTTTTGTTCTCTCTTCCGTTCCTTTGTCTGTATGAATTGATTCATAGTTTTAATTAACCTTCCTCTTTTCACCAAAAATACTCTTTTGGAAAGCAAAAATTATAAATATTTACAAGATGCTTTTTTGCTAGGTGCCATCCTTTGGTTTCTAAATTTTTCCTTGTAATGTTTTCTAGAAATGTAAGTTGTTAGCTCTTTGAGAACTTTAAAATTACCAAGAGAGACTGTTTCTAAACTATTGGGGGGGATGGGGTGTAATGCTCTGTATAGGGAAGCAGTTTTTTTTTTTCCAAATTGGTCTCACTTTCTTCTGAAGCATCTCGGGAGAAGATCTGTGTAGAGGGCTCTGTGTATTTCAGGCTCCAAATGCATGGTAAACAGTTGTCAACTCATTTCTGCTCATCTGCTATCAGAAAAGCTGTTGCAGACTTATTGTTTCCCTTGAGCAGTTCAGCAAAAACTATTGTACT
Organism: Struthidea cinerea; assembly: GCA_013397865.1. NCBI lineage: Eukaryota > Metazoa > Chordata > Aves > Passeriformes > Corcoracidae > Struthidea > Struthidea cinerea. The sequence goes on along the minus strand of VZTI01005570.1, from coordinate 3,145,516 downwards.
GGCAAGTCCTATCCTGAATATTTAAATGCTGAAATGTTTATTGTAGTAATTAACACACAGTAATTAGATCAGTTCAGCAGTGCTGGCTATATATAAATTTAGTCCATGGATACACAAATCCAGCACAGCAGTTACATGTAATGCCATTGAAGTCAATGTAATTGAAGTTACATACAGCCTTAAGTGCTTTTTTGGATTAGGTCCTACATATTTTTTATTCTGAAAGAAAATTCTGTCCAGCTCCTGGATCTTAGATATTCTTGCTCATAAAAATAAAGGTTGTAAACTAAATTAGTAAATAATAATGAGGAGGCCACTACTCCCAGCTGTTTGGGAAGCTGGGACTTGCCAAAGCATATGTGTCTTGGGTCAAGACATGACGATAGAGCTGAGAGTCTGGGGAGCAGATGACTCCATGAGGCAGGTGCTGGTGCAAGAACAGACTGCTTTACTTCACAGAAAGAGAAGTACAGATCAACTGTGCACACACAAGTTTTAGGTAAATACATGCTGTTTTAGAGTAACTTGTAATTTATCTTCCTTTTTTGTCTGATACCTTGTTGCAGTTAAGAGTCGGCAAGTCTTTCTTTTAAATGCTTACATTTCCTGAAGGAAAATGCTTCCAACTTGCTGATGAATAGCTATTCTAGAAATTGAAATGGAAATGAAAAATAGAGAATTAACCAC
>VZTI01005570.1:3128410-3144796 GCA_013397865.1 Struthidea cinerea | reverse complement strand
AAAACATTCCTGTGGGTGTGATGCTATCACAGCTAGGGGTGAGCGTCCTGCTCTGGAAAGGGGGTCCTGAATAAGGAAAGCACTGCAAGGGACAGTAGCTGAGGGTAGAATATCGTGTGGATTAGAGGGATTAGACAGCAGACGTAAGAGCTTTCTTTTGGGTTTTTACAGGCTTATTATTGATATTTTTCTCTTTCTCCTCCTAAACCTCTCATTTTTTATGTGTATGATAATAGAATTTAATGTGAATTCCAGAAAGAAAGTGCTTTGTAACTCTGGAAATTTATTTTTAGACCTTTGTATTTGAAAGCCTTCTAGTTGGTATTTACAAGGGCCTCTAACTAGATTGTTGTCACTGTAGATCACAGCACCTTGCAGAAGGATTAAAGCATAAGGAAAGACAAATATAATAAATACAGTTGATGGTCTCCAAGATGTATTTCACCTCAAGCATTTTGCATTCAATTCATTAAAAGTAGCTGCTTTGCCTTCAGGACAATGTATTTAACATTCATCTCCTGTTCTCGCCATCTTATTCAAAATATTTTTATCTCTTTGGTTAAAACCAGAAGTATTTTACACCGACGTAAGATTCTATTACACAGGTCTGTTGGTCTGCTGGGTTTTTTCTTGTCCTTTCTTTCATCTTTGTGTTCTGCGTGAGAAGCTTTATCACCAAGCTCTTCTTACAGCTACTACTGTTACATTTCACAGCATCCAAGCTGCTCCAAGGACAGGAATTTTGTCGTCTCTGATATTGTTTTTCTGAGTAGCATCCCTGAAAATTCCCAGGTGTAGAAGTAGGAACATTACAATTTTCTGATAAAATTTAAGATGAAATATAATGCAAAGCTCTTGACATTGAGGAAGTGCTAACATGACTAAATCCAGATTTAAGAGCATTCTGCAGCAGCACTGGAATCACAACTAATGATTGTACTCAGCTTGGATGGGAGGCACAGTGCTGTCAGTGTGTCACTCCTGTATTCATGACTCAAATAGCAAAGCCTATCCTAAAGAGCTGGCACTGCTGGATCTATGGCAGCTGTTGCAATGCATAATTAATGCAGCCCTGGGATACAGTTTCAAACACTCCGTGTCAGTGCATGCAGGAAGCCTGCAAAATGGGCACTCCTTTCAATGGTCAAATATTTATTTTTAACTAACTTTATAAGGGCATACATACTTCTGCAAAATTGCGTGAAAAGAGGAAGGGTTCCCCAGTAGCCCGTGATTGAGACATTCCAGTGGAAACTAATGTCTTTTTCATTCTCTACAAACAGCAAGGAAAAGATGAATTCATGTTTACTTACTCAGTTTTGGGCAGTGTACAGCATAAACATTAAAATGAGTAAAGAAGAAACTTCTAGTTGGTTATTTTAGATCTAAGTAGGTCAAAAAAAGATACTGGATGAAGCAAAAATTTGTATCGATATTTGGGTAGTGTGATCAGAGATGGTTTTGAAGCAAGCTGGTGTGGGAAGGGTTTTGAAGGAAACACTTTAGTCAGCAAGGTATGTAATATTTATATTGACAAGTCCTTTTCTAGAAGGTTGAAAAAACCAAAAATGGCTGTTTAACAGCATTTCCTTCTCTGCATGCTGAAAGGTGCTGCCATATGATGGGAGTAGAGTCTTGTCCTTTAGCTGTGGCTGAATCCCCCAGGCAGAGGATGGCACTGGAGTGTGCGCTTGCAGGTTGTGTTCCGACCCACACACTCTGATTAGCTGGAAACCAGCCGCCACAATAAGGAATTCTGCAGGGAAAATTTTTGAAAAGAAACTTTATAAAACTGATCTGTGTTGTGCCTGTTGTGCTGTGCATTCGAGTACCTTGAGCATACTGTGTAGCAGTAGTAGAGAATTGCTGGGCGGGGTAGTAATTACAGTGTGTATACTTCTTTCTCGTTTGATGTGCCTCAGAAAAACGTAGACCAGCGCTGTTTGAAAGATTCAAATGTAAAAATCCAATATCTCTGACCTTAAACTTCATTCCTTCAATGCATGTGTTTTTACAAGACCATCCCTTGTTGCATATGAATTATGTAAATTACTGAAATTATATTCCCAATGCCCAAAGTGGAAAACCTGCTTCATGTGTAAAATTTAACAGATGAGAAGTAGAAATTGATTTTGAAATTTTGATCTTACTCTACCACTTTTAGCACTTTGATTCAATTAGTGAAGTTCTGTGAATTTCAAGTAGTTGAAAAGGTATGGTATCTTCATACCATTTAGATAAAGACATCTAAATGTACTTTCAAGTAGAATGTAATTTCAGGACATGTTTCTTGAAATTATTTGAATTTAATTCAAATATGAAAACAAAACCTGACAAAAAATTTGATTGTGTCTAAAATACATTAGGTTGTTTTTTTGGTTTTTTTGTTTTTTTTTTTAAATTAGAGGTCTTTGAGAGATGTAAAGGTCATTAGGCTTTATTTCATTCTTTCTTTACAACATAAAAGAGCATGACTAGGACAGCAGCCCAGCCTTTAGTTAAATGCCTTTCTCTCCACAAAAGATCCTTCACTTAACAGTACTAACAGGACAATTTTTTCCTCAATTCACTATGTGCTACCTTACCTTTAAAAAACCAAAACAATGTACGTGGAAACTTGTGATAGTCATAGAAAGAAATCAGCTAAGAAAACTAGTATGTGTGTTATGGTAAACTTAGGTTCTTCCTGATGATAATGATTCCTTTCCACACCTGTGTAATTAGATGGTTGGCTTCTCCAAAGACAGGCAGCCCAGTTCTGAAAGACTTTCTTTTGCACGGGTATTTGTCCCTAGTGGAATTAGTAACCAGGTCTGTCAGAGAAGTGGTTAGCTCTGAAAGATCTGGAACAGCAAACTATACAGGCTGACTTTTCTAGTAGGTAACTTTTTAAATAATAGCCATGAAAAACCCGGAGAAATGTTATGAGGACTACAAAGGCTTTGGTAAACACACTCCCCCTCTGTGAGAGAATGGTGGCTAATGGACTTGCATTTAATGTGTATTCTGTATCTGGCTAATGGTTGCTGCCTCTGGATTGTGAAACAAAGAAATCATGCATCAAATGGAATAGCTGCAATTTTGCCACACAAAGAGGCAAATATGTATAATAGATGTAACTAATTTATGTATATGTATCTAATTTGTTTCTTAGTAGATTGAGACACATTTAAATAAGACCTAATTTGATATAGAAAAAATCTGAAGGGAGATGGACTGCATTTAAAGTACAACCTGTGCCTCAAGCAAGCCAAAACCAAAAAGAGGGAAGACCTGAATTAAAGGATTTTTTTCTCAGTTTTACAGACAGTTTTGTGTTAATTCTTCACTCTTTTCCATAACTCTTACAGACAACTGTATGGTTCCCATGCTTACGGAGCCTGCACTTTATTGAGCAGTATCTGCCCCATTTATGTGAGTAGACTTGTTTTAATTGACTATACTTGAGCTGGATGGTTAACATAACTTGGAGGGAGAAGAGGAAATTGTTTTTCTGCAGAGAATAATCCCTAGTTAACAGATGGGATTTTATTAATAGTTACGAGGGAATAACAAGATGCAGTTTTTTAGCCAAACACGACCTAGCCTGAGAGTCACTTAAAATAAGTAAGGCACTCCCCACCACAGAGGAAAATTAAGGGCCTCATGCCATGTTACAGTCCTGGGTGATGCTTAAATGAGCCAGAACAAAGAATCTATTTGGAAAGAAGTTACATTAGGATTTGGTCCAGTTACTTCGTATGTGTCCCCTTCTGTTGTCAACCACAGAAGGCGATCCCATAATGGGTGGCCCTGTCAGCAACCATTTAGGTATAACAGAGTCTCTTAGTAGAAATGCAAGTAAATTTTTCATCTACCAGCAACAATGAGCTGAAATGTTTGAAGGAAGGAAAACCAGACTAGTTTATTTCATTTATTTATTTATTTTGTCTGAAAGGCTTGGAACAATTCTGCAGTGCAGTTCTGACCTTTTCATACACAGAACTAAGTGGTAAGGGAATCTGGGCTTCCTGTCAGCCCTTACAAGATGCTATTTCTCTCCTTTTTCTTGTGGTCAATACTTGGCTTTTCTGTAAAGCCTTGCTTGATTGTTATTTCAGTTCGACCATAAAGACCCTCACCTGCAACTGCCAATGTGTTTCCTAGCAGAAATAGATTATCTCAAATGACAGAATCCAGGCAAAAGTTCAACTTTAATGTCTGATGCCTTATAGAAAACTAGCAGCACGCAAGACATGACTTAGCTGCACTGAACCATCAATATGTGCTTTATTCAAGATTTGCTTCACCTTTCCTTAGAAATCATTTTAAATGCAGAGATAGAATAGAGCCTATTTTGTGTAAGGAAAATGTATTTCTGGCTTGATTTAGGATGAGGTGACAGGAAAGGGCAGAAGAAAAGTATGGGATGATGACACAAAATAACAGAAGTGAAAAGGATCGATTAGTGCAACAGTCTGATTTGTGAAATTTATAAAATTAGGCAAATTTCAGAGCCAAAAGGGAAAGTTATTTATTGAGACTGACTTGTGGGAGCTCAGATTATGAGTAAACTCGTGTGACACCCTTTTTAAACTAGTAAAATTCTTCACATGTGAAATTTCAAATTGGAAATTAGTTTATAATTTGGAGGAAAAGAGACTGTGTTCTGTAAAATGCTTTATGGGTTCAGTGGTAGTTACTTGGAGTGAAAATAAGGACTCAGTTTGAAAACTGTGTTTTAAAACTGTGTTGTAATAAAGTAACGTGATTATATACACAAAGATGAACCATCGAAAGTACTGGTTGATTCTGTGACTGTTGTAATAAGCAGCTCACCCTCTCTATATCTGTTAATTGTTAATATCTGCCATAATTAAGCAGAGTTATTTGCCATGGGGAGGCCTTGTTAAGACTAATTCTGGTAATAAAAGGGGCTAAAATTGATAGTCTTCCATATTCTGAGCTTATCTATGAAACACGTTGTGGGAAGATAAACAACAAAAGCAAAGGTTTATTGGAGGCTGAAGTGTCAGGATGTCAGAAGACTTCACGTGAAGAGGTAAAGAATTCTGGCATAATTTGAAAAAAAAAAAAAAAAATTTTGGGACCAAAGACTTTTCCTCTGTCTTTGACATCCTGTTTTGTGAGAAACATAGCATGCATTATTTCTGGAAAAGGTGCTTTAGGGAATCCCAACTTTAGGAACATGAACTTACGAAAGGTTCAGTGTAGATAAATAGTGAAAAAATTTCTTTCCTGTAGAGCACATTCAGCCCACAGATTATGACAGAAAAAGATAAGAGAGTGCGTTAAGATAGGAGACAGTGTAAAAACTGCCATAGTGCACTATTCTATGCAAAACTGCTATACTTAGATGCCATCCCAAGTGCTCTGGATGAGCAAACTGATCAGCTGGGATGCAGGAAATATGATTCTGATGTTTAGAATATATGTGTGTGTGTTTATACATGTGTATATGTACATTTTTGTCACAGATACGTAAAAATCAGGAGCCCAAACAGAAGGGATTATAGTCTCTTAGGCAACCTGTCAGGCACAGATCACTAGCACTGGATTCATAAAAGAAAAAATCCATATGGCCAAAACATGACAGGCAAGTGGCTGGGAAGATTCCGAACAATGGAAATTTTAGGGGCCCTTATGTCAAAGAGGCGTAGCTTTTTGGCAGGGAGAAGGATTAGAGAAACTGCTCCATTTCAAGTACAGGCCTTTTTTGCCTGGTGGAGGACTGGCTGGAGATTTAAGCATGTTTACTCTCCCTACTGTTTTCTTTTTGCACAGCTATAGTCATTACTCACTGACAATATCCTGCAGGCTAGGGGAATCACTGGAAGGCCAGGTCAAGGATACGGGCAGCAGATACTCCACTGAGAAGTCAGGACAAAGCAGCTGAAAAGACCTGAGTGAGTGTGGAAAGATGCTGCAACGGAAAGTGATGTAGCAGAAAAGTACTCTGTAGTGAGCTTCATTTAAAATATGTATAGACACAGTTTATACTGTCCTACACAAATTCCTCCAGGCCTTACTGAATGGCTTGACTGCTTTTCATAGACTGAGCTGTCCTTGTGAAGAAAATATTTCAAGAGAAAGGGCTTGGATCACAGCATGTCTGTTACACCAAAGGGTGTGCAAAAGAAGTGGTACTCAATGCCTTCTTTGCTTCAGTCTTTACTGGTAAGGCTAATGTTCAGGACACGTACTTCGAACCAGTAGGAACGTCTGGAGGAAGGCAGACTTTCCCTAGAATGGAAGAGGAGCATGCTACGGAACTCTTAAATTAACTGGATTTACATTAATCCAGTTTATGGATTTGATGGGATGCAGCACCAGTTGGTGAGGAAGCTGGCTACTGTCTTTGTGAAACTGTTCTTGGCTAAGGTCGTTGCATGCTTGGACTACACAACACTCGAAGGTTTCTCTCCAACCTCAACCACTCTGATTTGATTATATTGAGCCTTTACTGAAGGTGAATGAAACAGTTTATACCATACCAGTACCTGAAGTCTCACTGTTGGATGAATGTATGAAGTAAGGTGTTACTGTAATGATAAGGCTCTTGCTGACAAGAACATAAAGCATTTTGTTTGAAAACTTGTCTACAGGGCTGCTTCTTAGATGACATAGATATGAGATGCTCTGTGGCTTATCCTGTACTTCATAAAGTCAGTTATTAAATTTCCACTGGGAATAGGATGTAACTGGTGAGAGTAGGGAGGGCTGCAATATCATAAATGTAGTTGTCCTCTCAGGAGTGCCTCAGGGAACAGGGTATTTAAAGTAAAAATCTGTTTCCTGCTTGCCCTCTGTGTTGTAGCTCCTCCTGAAAGCTGCTAGTCTTTGTTGATCCTTGGGGGGCAGCTGCTGAAATTGCAGTGCAATGCCCACAGATAAGAGATGCTGCATGACAGAGAATTATTCAAATTCCTACTTTTTTTTTTTTTTTTTCAGTGAGTGACTCAATTACATAGGGATACCTTGTACTATCTGCTAGATATTCTGCTCATGTTGTTCTTTGTTCACAACGTCTAAATAGATGTTTTCTTTCCAATTTCACTTGTTCTGGTACAGATATTCAAGAAATCTGTATAGTCTTACTGTGCTGAAGATTTCTTGCTGACTTCTGGCTTGTCTAGCTCAGTTCAGTGATAAGGTATTGAAGGCATTTGCTTTGTTCTGAATGTACGAGGGTTGCTACAAACTAGTGGTGATCTCTACATCCTGATGTAAGAATAAAGAAAGAACATGAAGAGTTGAACGATACCTGTTAATATATGATGCTTCCATAATATGTGACTGGGTGAGGTGCTGTGGAAGAGCAGCCCGTCAGTCTACTGTGTTGCAGACATTTACCCTGTTAGTCAAACTACACTTCAATGAGCTGTGTGCTGCTTCATCCTGGCCTATATCTTACCTCATACACTAAATAGTTTGTGCTATCTCTGACAAAAAGGGTATTGGGAGTGGAGGAAGGCTTTGTCAGGGAAGTAAAAATCAGTGAGACTGAGTTGTTATTTTCACTGATTGGAATTTTGTAGAGGGTTGTGTTCTATTTTTTATACTTATGAGGGTGATGGCTATAAACGTGTCCATTGGTGAATGTGTTTGGTCAGAATAATTTGTTCAATTTGATTTTCCCCTCATTTTCAAGTGTTTAGTTGTGGAAAAATGACAGAATTGTTTTGATGTTACAGCAACACAAAATTGATATTAGAAGGTTTTTTTATCAAGACAGTACTCTGCATATTATATTCCTGAATACTTGTCAGAGAGGAATTCTTTTGCAATCTTGTCTCTAGACAGGAGGAGTTCTCATAGCAGACATCACATTCATGCTCAGACCTTGTTTACTGCTCCTAATGTGAATGAATGTTTCTATTTTTCTGTTCTTAGTCACTTTGCTTATCTTTAATTTGTTTATGAAGAACTGAATGTTCTGCAGCATGTGTGAAATATTAACAATTACTTCCCAATTACATCGCTGCTAAATAGAATGCTGGTTTTATTGCTGAGATATTTGTGAATCTCTGAAGAAAGGAAAAGTTGGATTTTTTTTCCTCAGATTTTATTTTTAATGAAACACCTGTATATGCAGACAGGTTTAATATTCTTAGCTATAGTTTTAAATAACTGCTTTATCCTTTGAAAATCTCAACTGCATATCCTCATGTTCAAATTAGCTAGAAGTGAACAGGATGAGTGCAAAGAGACAATGAGAAGTTTCATTTGGCTGAAAACTTGAGAGCAGCCCACCAGCTAAATTTTGTATTTGACATAAAGGGGTCAGGTTGTTACCATGCAGTCTCATGCTGGCTACAGTGGCGCTACCTGAGGAATACAGGAAATCAATGGTGACTGACAGATTCTAGTTGTGGGTACAAATTGCTGCTCTTCTCATTCATTGCTGTAAGATGAAAGAAACCTGTGACAGTTTTTCTGCTAGGATAATATTGCTTCTCCGTGTGTCACTTATGAGGCTTGATTTAGCTTGCAAAGGACCAAACAAACCTGGTTTTTCCCAAAAAACTTCCCATGCCCCACATGCCTCCAGAGGGTGGCATGTGACAATTTAGCAGTGGTTTCTTTTCCCATTGTTTGTTTTAGTGATATAAGTAGTTTGTGTACAGAAAATAAACTTGAATTGATTAAGGTCACATAGCCAAACTCAAGATTATAAATAAGAACAAGTGTATCCCTAAAGTGTGTGGGAAACACACCTACTTTTGGAGGAGCACTGACCCTAGTGGGATATTTTGCTGGTTAAAATGTCTGTGACAGTGCAGCTAAGTTGGACTTAAGCAAGTGGGTAACCAAGCTGGTGCAGATAGATACACATAGAACTTCTCTTTCAGAGCTGTTATATTGCCAGGGACAAACTTTGAGAAAATTAGGTTCTCCTAATTAAGGCCTTTTAATGTCATTGTATGCAGTGAAATGGACAAGCATTTTTCATTACTTGGTTGATAGTTCAATACAAAAGAAAATATTGTGGATTACAGAATCAAGAGATCAGTTTGGTGTTTTCTTGTTTGTGGTGGGTGGTTGTGGTGTTTTTTGGTTTGTTTTTTTTTTTTTTTTTTTTTTTTTTCCTGAGACACTGAAGCACCCCAGTTGGTTGGAAAATAAACCCTCCTAAGCCTTAGACTACCGGCATTCTGTTACTGGAAATACAGATATATGGATTCATTTGTTATTATGTATGTGTGGAACAGTGAGTCTTGGGCAACGAATGCAGCAACAATTTGAGTGTTAACATTGCATTTGCTTTGGGGTTTTTTATTGGGGCTTGGGGTTTTTGGCAGTTGCTGGTTTCAACACAGTGGACGACTAATCACAAAGAGATTTTTGTAGTGAGTTTCTCGTTTTTATTTTCTGTTTACAGACATTTTATTTTCTATTGCGGAGACTGTGAGCTGGAAATGGCAGGGCAAGAGCAAGACCTGAATGTTAGTTAGTCAGTCAGTCCATGATGGAGTCAGTTGGAGGAGGGCAAGAACACAGTCATAGAGTTTGGGAAATAAAGTAGATCCACTTAATACTGAATAATGTTAGTTCAGTAGTGCAACATAATGTCAGACTTCACAGGGTACAAGTTTGTTCACCCATGGTCCAGAAAGATGAACTCGAATTATAACAGATACACAGAATCACTGCGAGCTTAATGAACAGCCTTTGTGAGAAGAGACTGAAAAGAAATTGCTCATTTAACTTCGGACAGTGAAGCTGAGTGGACATCAGACCAGGTGGAGGTAGTTTCAACAGAGAGGGAAAAGAGATGAGCTACTTAATGTAAAGGACAGGCATAGGAACAAATGGTTGTAAAGTAGTCAGTCATGAATAAATTTTAGGTTGGAAATGGAGATGAGTGGAAATGCCATGGAGAGAGTCAGACTTTGAAGTGGCCTTTTATTTAGAGCAGCAAGGGCAAGAAATTACCAAAGAGTTTATATGATATGGTGCTGCTGATAGGGAACTGGAATTGATAAAGAGGAGGTCCATTTCAGGCTCACTTCCTACGTGCTTTGTGTTCTTTTCTGGGAAGGCAAATATAAGCTAGTTTCCCTTTCAAAAGACAAAAGTAAAAACCATGGCATTATTCAAAGCCATCTCACAGTACTTTCATACACAGTAACTGAAAGGGTATTTTGAGGAAACCAACCATGTATATCACTAATAAGCTATTGGCATTCTGGTATAGCTAGGTACAATATATGGACAACAACTGGCTATAGAAAAGAAAGTATCTTTAGACTAAACAGATGTTTCAGTGAAAATTGTAAAGTTGGAGCCTGTATATTTTAATGTGGCCGAAACATAAATGAGAAAATTTTGTAGTAAGCATCTCCAAACTGTAAGAATCAGACGGTGCAAGGAAAAAGATTGTTTACATTACTTAACAATATTTTAGGGGATATTGAAAGTTGTCATTATCCCGTGCTATTTTTTTTCCTCCAGTCTTTTTAAATTTTACTGTTACAGGAGATGTAGCAAAATGTGATTGGTTTGAGACCTACCATAGAGAGCAGACTGGTCTTAGGGATGAGAGTAACAGTTAATTAACTCATTGCCAGCCTGTGTCCTTTTGCTGCTGAAATGATGCTGTGCTATCCCAAATGGATAATTTAGTTATATTTCAGTTTATGACAACTAGCAAGAAAGCTGAAAAAAGAAACATTAGGTGAATTTATATCATGTCACAAATCAAGATTAGTTCATTTTTTACTTTAAATACTGAATCTGTTATGTTTTCTGATAGAAAGACTATGCCGCTCAGTCTAGTAGTAAGTGCATGAAGTGTTCAGGGAAAGATGGGTTTGTAAAGCAATAAACACTCACTGTGTTCTCCAGGCCTCACTGTCAGAGTGGCCTGGTGTGAGCTCAAGCTTTGACCTCTGGTGACCCAGTGAGGCTACAGACACCTTCACTCTCTGCCATCAGGCCCTTCTGTTAGCACACAGCCATGACAGGCAATGTGTCATGAAGCACAGCTGAGGAATTCCAAAAACCCCTTGTGACCACCACGTAGTTACTGCTTTTCAAATGAGACTGCTCTTCTCACTGCATGAGTGCTCACCTCTGTTCTCGGGAGGTGGGAGAAAAAGGTGCTCATTACAAGCTGAAACCACAGCCTGCCACCTCCTTGAGATAAAAGTCAAAGAAAGAAAATTTGTGCACCGGGCTTGTCTCAGCTGGAAGGGGATTTAAGTCCTGCCTCTGAGCTGAGAATGGCTTCGAGTGAGTCTTTGCCAGCTCTGCTACCTGTTCATGTCAGTATAAATAACAAATACTGACCGTAAGTACACGTTTTTTCTATATTTAGGCATATCAGGATGCAATCCCTGAAATTAATTGGTGTCACAACAAGGTAAGAAATGTGTTACAATTTTTGTGAGTTTTTTCAAGTTGTAAACACATCTCTGGGACCCAAACAAGTGCACTTACGCAACTAAAATCAAAGCATTTCTGCTGAAAGTCTTTCATAAGGCAAACCCCCACAACTGTATGGTAAATATTTAGCTTTTAATACCATTAATGACCTTGATGGAAGTAGTTGTAGGGATTAATGAGCACCTGAGGTTAATGGAATCAGCTCCACCCAACTGATCATTAATTCAGAGCCTGTGCCCTAGATTTTGATCATTAGTGCTAAAAAACAAAATCAATTTTACATGGTTTGGGGCACCTTTTGACCAGCAACATCAACAATACAGATTCTTAATTTTGAAAATGACCTTCCTGCTAGATTTTTCTCTTTTTCTTCCTTACATTGCCCTCTGTTCAGTAACATGTAAGCACTAAATGAAAATGCCAAATTTCAGCATGCTGTGTTTTGAAATGCCTGCTTTATTAAGTCCTGAGGCGTGTTGATAATAGAAGCATAACAGCTTTTTACATGAAGCACTTGCAGATTCCAAAGTCTTACAAATGGCAGTTCTTGACGGTTTGAAAGTATTTTCTAAACACTTTGGACACTGTGTTTGAATTAATAACTTTGGAGTTCAACATAGCATTAAGTACGTTGGTTGTGTGTGTGCCCTGCACCAGTAGGTGGTGGTTAAGGATCTGTGTTCGTAAACACTTGTGCTAATGGCTGTTTTTAGAAACAAATCTTGAACTTCTGGGAATTTTGAAAATACTAAGGTATATTTCATAAAGATTCCAGTAACTTCGGGTGTTTTGCTGCAGAACACATTTTATAATATACAGCCTCAGGCTAAGCAGACCAAAGGAATGTCCCAGTATTGCTCTGGTGTGGGATAAATGTGCACAGGAAACAAACATCAAGAACCTCCTGAACTGTGCAACCTGAATACTCTTGCACCTGTGTTAGAATATGTCATGTATAAATTTAAATTTAGCAGTTCATTTCTGTGATTATGTAGGTTCTCAGCCTCTCTAAAAAAACAAAAGAAAACAAATGTTCTCTAATTAAACCCCCTGCTACATGCAGATCAGATTATGAAGTATGAGAGGTAAAGGAAATTAAAAAGAACAGTCCAATTTTTCAAGTAAAACATGGGTAATAGGGTTCTGTGTCTCAGTGCCACAAGGTATATGACCTTAGTTGCAGCAATACATCCAGAAGCAGCAGGAATCTCACAGGATGTCCAAATCTAAAAACTACTATTTAGATCTCATTGTGAAATATCCCACAGATAAAGTGTATTTGTTATGTATAAATATAGTTAAAATATGAGGCATTTTCAAAAATTAATATTTTGCAAAAATAGCATTACTACAAGGCATCATAAGAGCTATTTTTGTGTTTGATACAAAATACTATTTTATTTTACTACAGTAAAATATGCAGTATTTCACTTTTGCTTAATTCCCTATATTTTGTTCAAAGTGTAGGAGTGGATTATTAGCCCATTCAATAAGGTGGCCAAATATCCTTTATTTTCTGTGTGATCATAATTAAATGTGAAAATTTTTATCAGATTAAAAATAAAAAGAAAAATTTTTTAAAGAAAAAAAAAAAAAAAAAAAAAAAAAAAAAAACCATGTCCACCACAACCCCAAAGTGTAAAGAAAGGAGAGGAAATTACCTTACAGAAAATCTGTAAAAAAATGCATCTGTCTGGTTCATTGTCAAGGTATATGATCTAAGAAATTAAAAATGTTTTTCTTACATTTTTGAAAAAAAATCAGCGTTATGCAGTTTTGTATTATAACATATGCTTAACTTACATTTTTGATTGGCTTGAAAATTCTGTAGGTCTCGCACCTCTCCAGTAAATTTTACCTTAAACAACCTTTAAATTTAATCTTCAGTATGCATGTTAGTTGATAGCACGATTTGTTTCTGTTTCGTCTAATTAGGAGCACCTAAAGATTTCAATTGACATCTGTTTTGTTTGGATTTTTTCATTGTTGGATTGACCTTAGAAATACTTGAACAATTACTCAAGTATAGTGATGCTACTGTCTGTTGTACAGTGAGCAAATTTCTAATCAGTTTTTGATTGTGGAGTAAAACAACCTTACACAACCCCAGGTAAACACTCCCCCACTTAATTCAGCAGTGCCTTATTAATGTTATTTTTTTATAGCACTGTTAGTTTTTGTAGATGTTTCTCTATGGGATTTTGTTTACTCTTTAAAATACATCTGAAAAATCTTATTCTAATACATGCTTGGTCCTTCCCAGTGAAATACTGGTGGGGGAGGCTGGTGAGGCTATAAAAGAAATGGGGAATGCAGGGAAGGTGCAGAGAAGCCTCTGCCCTGCGCTCTGCAGCCCCATAAACAACTTGCTAACGAGCACAGGGTAATGGCTGTGGATGCTAAATAATCTCTTTTCCTGCTATTGAGCGGACATTTTAAAAATATGGTAGTTTTTAAAAATTAGTCTTTCTAGGGGAAAACAAATAATTTTCTGTTTGATGTACACCACCTTTTTAATAACGTTTTATGGTATCACACAGAGGAGAAAACAAAATAAATTCAGCAAATGTAGAAATCGATAGAGAAGCTGGTATTTCCTCCGGTGAATAAAATCAATTACATCTTCAGAAGAGGTGTATCTTTAAAATAAATTAAAACGCCCAAACAACCCGGGCAGAGAGAGAAGAAAGGCCACCCCCGCGGTCCCCGCAGCCGCGGCGGTGCCCACCGGCTGTAGGTGTCACTGTAAACATGGCTCAGGGCCGGGCCGGGCTGGCCCCGCCGCACACGGAGCTGTCCGCCTTGCTGCGAGAGCCGCCGTTCACATGTTCAGCATGCTCGGGACATTGTGTGCCGGGCTGTTGGCGGCGCTGGCAGCAGAAGGTGACATCTGGTGACTAATGGGCTCAGATGCGGGGGCCGCTCCCACCGCTCCTTGGGCGGCAGCTGCGCCGCCGCCGCCGCGCGGGATGCGGCGACCGGGGGGAGCGGCTCGCTGCAGGAGATCGATACCTTCTGATTTCCGAGGAGCCAGAACATGGCCCCACCGCAGACATTTTCCCAGCCCAGGGCTTCTGATAAATGCACAGACCACCCGGCCAAGCGCGGCGCTCACTGCGTCTCGTTCGCTTATCGAAACCCATTTACTTTTAAGGAAATGGCTCCACCTTAAGAAACAAAGATGGACCCTTTCCAGGCGCAGTCCAGGCTCTGCGTGGATTCCCGTGTTAGACGGGGCTCTGTCACAGTCAAACCGCTCTGCTTCCAGGGTGTTCCCGGCTGTTGATCCCCCCTCTGTAATGTGCTCAAACCTGAACCGGGGCTCTCGCTGATTCCGCTGGTGTGTGTTAGGAGACACGCATCTGTCATTTAAACTCCATGAAACAAAGACTAAGCCGGAATGCGGGACCCGTATTTTTCTCATTTGATCTCCCGATGAAATGTGATTTATTTATCAAATTCTTAGAAACGGCAGAGAGAAACCACAGGAAGAGCTCAGCGTTGCAGATGGTGGTAAAAACTCTGTTATTAGCAGATGACAGTGCAAACCACACAGTGGAAAGCAAAGACAAATTCATAGCTGGAAGTTGGTGTTTACAGCAGAAAAGGGATTTTGAGGGGCTTCCTGGTGTGTGCAGGGGAGGGAAAGGGGAAGTGGGCTGCGAGGTGGTAAAGGAGCATTGCTTAGTTGTTGTGCCTACCTACTACAACTAAATGAGAGTGTTTGGTGTTAGGCAGTCGCTGAAAGGAGCTGACATAAGAAAGGAAAAACAAGAACCTGAGAATAGAAATGTTTTGCTGTGCATGTATACATACATACACAGATAATTGCATGATTTTCCATCATTCAAGCCTCTAGTGTGACAGAGGGAGGGAGCAGAGTCACATGCATCAGCCCCATAAAATCTGCAAAAGCACTGTTCTTAATTCAACCATCGGCTGTTCCAAGACCTCACGCAGAGAATTACAACGAAATTCTATTTTCAGACTGACAACCCTAATGCTGCTGTGTCCTTATGTTTACTTCGGTTTAACTGTCAGCCCTTATAACGTGCGCTGTACCACAGCTGCTGCTGTGGAAAAGAAAACCCTCGGAGTAGCTGTTTTGGGGGGCGGTATCTGAGAGAAATGAAAATAGAAAAAGCAGGGGAAGAAAAAAAGGAAAGAAAATCTGCTTGTGTATCTACACAATGTGAGACTCAAAACAGAGATCATTCAACTCTTGTTTTCAGCACATTACTTGGTTTTAGTCTTGGCTGATAAAATATTTAACAGCCATCTTGGCACTCAGCACGGCAATAACCAAAAAACAGTCAAGCTCTTGGCCCCCACTGAGACAGAATTCCATTGACATAAAGTTTTCTTTTCCCCCTTCCCATATGATATGGTGTCTAGCTTAGCTCCAGATTTAATGTGAAATGAAAAAAAAAGCTTCATTACAGCATGCCCTGTTCCTGAAACATCAAAATGGAAATTACAAATTGAACTGGCACAGCTACCTTTACTGGTCAGCTTATTGTTTGCCTGCTTTTAAAAATACAAATAAGGTTAATTTCAGTCCCTAAACAGGATGGAAACCCCCAGTTAAGATGGAATTACATTTTTTTCATGTGGACATAAATCAGAATGCAGTCTCTACTCCCAGGAGTGTGCTTTCGATAAAAATAAATAATAAAAAGAAAATTGGTGAAAAAAAATCAACGTGGGAATTCTGGTGAACGGAATTAAGTACCAGGTAGAAGATTCTCCCTGTTGTTCATTGCTCTCAAGTCAGGAACTGAATTAGAAAAAGCTACAGTCCAGCCTGTGCATTATGAATACTAATTTTAAGATCACTGAAAATTGTTTTTCCATGTGGGAAATTGGGAAAATTAAAAAGTTGCTTTAACATCAGCTTTCCTTGTGACAATTCCTACAGAAATAGAGTACATTAATTACTAGACCACGACATGTGATGGGAGCTGGGTATTTTGTTTTGGTGTTTTTTTTTTTTTTTTT
>VZTI01005570.1:3082687-3128354 GCA_013397865.1 Struthidea cinerea | reverse complement strand
TTTTTTTTCTTTTTTTCTTTTTCTTTTGGAATTGCTAAATACAGCTCCCATTCTGACTGAGCAGTATCTTTTCAACATCTTCGGAGGGTTGGCCTTCATAGGCTTTTTGTAAGAGGGGCAGTGTCACTTCTTGAGATTTTTATTAGATCTGTCATGGGTTTTGTTGTTTTTTTCTGTGTGCCAGCTGTCAGAATCAGGAAATTGCACCATCCATTCAGCTGCTGTTACTAAATAAGTAAATAGGCCTAACCCTTTCTGATGGGAAACTTGCAATTTGGTGAGGCTCAAAAACTGCTCATCAAATACTAAGCTCTAAATCTTATAATTTGGAAATGATATATCCTTATGATTTTTGTCTATCTAGGTTTTCATACTGAATGAATCTTAGTAGTTATCACTAAAGGTAGAATCATGCATTATGCTTTAAGATTACCTTTTCTTTTTCCTAGATGTTGTTATGCATTGTATAGAGTGTCTACAGCTTCTCAGAGACAGTTTTCTGATGCCAGGATTTATGTATTGAGATGATTACCTTTTTTTCCTCTTAATTCTAAATGTTAGCTTTTACTTGGATTGATATTAGGCACTCCTTAATTCTGATTTACTAAATCTTTAGTACTTGCTTGTTCTGGAGCAGGGGCTTAAAATACAGGAAAAAAAAGTTGAAGACCACCAGTAGAAAGAACAGATGAACATATAAGGAGAGGGGAAGAGAGAAGTGTTGAGGAAAAACAATTATGAGATGTAGGAAGGACAATGGGAAGTAGAGAAACCCTTTAAGAGAAGGAGCACAGACTGAGAGTGGTGGGGCTCCACAAGCAAGGCTTTTTATGGTGTGATATACTTAGGTTGTGACCTTAAAACTCAAATGGAGTTTAATGAGAAATCTGGTATATTTAAAATTAATAAATTAGCTCAAGGTACACCCTTTCCCAAAATCTGAATACCATTTTTTTATTATTGGCTGGGATAATTTTTAAAATTTATTTTTTAACAAATTCCTAACACTTGAATGATAATGGAACTTCTTGTTGAACTACTAAACTAAGACCTAAACCACTTTTCTATGTATATAAATGACTTGGATTTTAATGGTAAATGAATTAGTGTTACAGTTGAGTTCCTTTCAGCACCACTGATGCATGAGGGAAACCTAACTGGTTGCTCAGCTTCCCAAGGCCTATGTTTTTCCATCTATAACACAGTGAAAAGTTTTATCAATTTTCATTCTCTGAATGAAATCACAGGGATCTTATTTTAACAGACTGCTTAAAATGATCTTCTTTCCAAAATTAATGAACAGGTTCTCTAGGAAAGTAATTTTCTCCAGACAGTTGGGGAAGGCGTGTTAGATCTGTACATATATTGATATTAGCCTTTCTGTAGAGCCTGGATAGCAGTCTTTCTAAATTTTCTGAAAGGCATATTGCAATATATTGTAATGACCTTCAGAGCTTCATGCTCTAAGTGTGGTGTGTGTGCCTGTTCACTAGGGCTTTGTCTGACTGGTCCTCCTGCAGTCCCTTGGGAACTTGTTACTCCTGTCTGTAAGGTCTGGGAAATAGATCTGTCAGCCTCATGCTGTGTCTTTGGGTGCTGATCCTTGCATTTTCTGTTACTTTTTCAAGTAACAAGGGCCGAGGCAGAGTGATTGTGACCATGAAAGCCAGTGTAGAAGGCATTTAGGACACAACCAGACCTCCTGTATCCATCAGTAACAGCTGGAGAGAGATGGAAGAGAACGTGTTCCTTTTTATGTGTAATGTCTGACCTTACCATGCAAGGCTAAAAAAACTTGTTAAAGGGTGCTGAACTACTTGTAGTTGAGATTTTTTTATTGGAGGCCTGGTAGGATGATAAAAAGGGCTAAAAGGATTAGGAATCAAAGAGGGCTTGTACAGTTTCCTGCATGAACCTGGATCCATAGTGTGGGTTTTTGCACATAAAACCAACTTCTCAGTGTTCAGCATTATCAGTTACATGCTGCAGTATTATTTCCATGTCTATATTGCTAATTACCTACACTACTAAATAGGAAGGAAGGGTAAAAATCCAGTTTGATTCTGACTGGATTTCTAGTAGTAGAGATTTTGCTAAAAGTATTGCTGTTATTAGGACTACTTGGTGCCTCTGCTAATCATCTGGGAGTGGCAGGGATAGAGTGGAGGCAGAGCTACTCTCTCCATCAAGCAACTCAGTTTGAGGCCCACCTTAAATTAGTGTGAGGGGAAAACTTCATACCAATTTGAAAATTTGCTGTGGGAGTGGAGCCTTCTATTTACTTGGGATGAGCATGTGCTTATTTATTAACAAGACTTTGAGAAGTTCCAATTACTTCCTGGGTTGTGGTTGCTGAGATTATACAGGGAGGAGATGCTTTGAACTCTTTTGCTGAAATGTGCTCTTTCATGTGAAAGGAAATACTTGCTAAAGTACAGGCTGCGTTCAGTTGGGATGAAGGTAAATTTTCTTTTACCTGAATTACTTTCTGAAAAGTGTTACTCTTCTTTATAGAGCCTCTCCACCAGTTCTGCTACTGCAACAATTATAGATTGTGTACCTGAGCATACAAACTCTAGTTTGATGCAGGCATGTCTGTTGAAGATGACAGTGCTCTGAGAGGGAACCTTCAGTTTTCTAACTGAAATCTTGGTTTTAGTCCTTATGTGGAGATAGCTGTAAGCAAATACAAATGAATGACTTAGTTTATTGTCAGAAATGTTTATGTTTCTCTGCAAGTATGAATGCTGCACTGTGCTTTGCTAGACAAATTAACATAGTTAATAACACTACAATGATAAGGCTTTTACTGTTTACTGAAAAACATTCGGCTCTGGTGTCTCCGGGGATTCATTTGGAATATCTGTATTTTCACAGCTGCAAAATACAGGTGGCGTGGGCTGTTGTTGAATGAGTATGACACGTTTTTCAAAGGCAGAAAAATGAAGTCAACAGTCACACGACTAATTGACAATCATTAGTGAGTTGATCTTTTGCACCAATTGTTGGTTTAAGGCTTGAAAAATCTATCATTATCCCTGACAGCAAAAATTAGCCTGGTGAGATTCCAGCTCTCAGTTGACTAATTAACTTTTCTAATGCTGATAGACTTCCACCAGGTACACCTAGGAAATAATAGCTGTGGTAAGAATCCTTAGACAACTGCTTCATTTGAACATAGTCCCTCTCGGGAGCTATGGTGCCAGGAGATCGGTGAGCAGTCTGTCAGCATTGAAGGTGTTAAGTAGAGACAGCATTTGGTTGCCTCAGAGAAGGAGGTGGTCATGCCTAAGCTAAAATATCTTATCAGAATTTCAAAAATGCCTTCTTGGATTAGGGAGCTAGCAAGTACTATTTTAGAAGGTATACACAATGTTGTAGATGCTTCTGATTTGATTTTTTTTTTTTTCTTACAGACACGATTAAGTTTATGGTACTGATAAAGCAAAGTCCTTTAAAAAATGCTGCAGATCTGCTGTGTTTGTGTGTTTCTACCATAGCTGAAATTGGATTTGTAATCTTGTACTATTTGACTAATTTTGAAAATTACATTTTTAAATTTGTAACAGCACAGTTCTTACTGAGAAAAACATTGTAATTAATAGAGTTGAATTGAGGTACTAGAGGTACAAAGACTAAAAATGAATTTTCAAGATAATGTGACTATACCTGTATTTTTTTAAATCAGTATGGCCAATTGATTGGTGTTTCACAGCAAGAATGTAGACATCTTTCAAGAAAAACCTGACATTCATTTTCTTGAATGAGGATGATCTAGCACAAATGCCATGTTAATAGTGGTAAATAGGGAAATGTTACACAGTATCAAGGCATGAGGCACATCCATTTTATTTCTTAAGATTTTTTTGCTTTATCTTGTTCTTCACTGAGCTAAGACTGAAACAAGGATATATTTCTGAATATTATTAAGTTATATGGCTTATGCTTTGCACCCTGATGTTTGTCACATAATTTGGGCAGTCACATGGTTTTGTATTCTAACCTATTGCTATCACAGACTTTCACTGACAACCTAATGAGTTTATAATCATTAGTTTTATCTTCAATTTGACCACATCTGGGTGTTCTGTAGGGGTATATTTTCACATAACTGATCACCCTCTCGCATTGTAGTCGAAATAAAATTTTTAGTGGAAATATTGGGATCTTGTTCAAATATGATAGTACCAGATTTTAATGTTGGTTAACTGCAGAAGATCGATTTCAAGAACAACTTCACAAATGCCTGCTTTTGTTTATGTAATGAGAGAATAACACCCAGCTTAAGTCTTGGGGTATTTTTCTGTTTTCTTGTGGTTACCTCCCCCACACCAAACCAAAAGGATTAAAAAATAAGCCTGATCACCTTGTTCAAATGCCAAAGTATTCAATCCTCTATCACCTTTAAGTGTACGTGTGAGTTTTTAATGAATAAGAATTGGCATGGGTGTGCATTTAGTGTTAAGTACATGGTTAAATGCTTCTGAATTGGAGTTTAAAGAGTTGAAGTAATCTGGTCTTCATGTAGTCTGAGTCACGAGTATGTAAATGGCTGATCTGTTACTAATAAATGATGGTAAGTCCTTTATCTCAGAATGGTGTAAAAGTGTTTCTTGTGCACTCAGTTTTTTCAGCTCAGTGACTTGTTCATGAGTTTAATGTACTTGCCAAAATCCTTACTGCAGGAGTGTGTTCTGCTCATGATTGGTTCTCTCAAGTTGTCCTGCAGCCCTCAGTATGTGTATTTCTTAGTATGTGTTGGAGTAGCTGATTTGGGCAATTTGGATGCTCCTTTTGCAAACTGTGGGGTAAGCACAAACTCTTACATTTAATCCAACTTCTGTGGTTTAGGGGAAACCAGCATGAGGCCCTCAGCAGTTACATATACGCTTAACTTGCTACATGTTAAGCATCAGTAAGTCACACACTCCAACGCTGGTCACATACCAAAGGCTTTTTAGAGAAACAAAGCATGCAACATGAGAACTAATCCCTTAGATAATTGCAGATGCTGCAATTACACTGCATCTTGTTTCAGTGCTGGGAGTTTCTGCACTCCAGCGCTGAATACCTCACTGACTCACGATGTTGTGTTTTATAAATGTACCTGAAAAGTCTCTATGAAAATCTTACAATCTGTCAATTTCCTCGTTTGTAATACAGGATTTAAATGGTTTATTTCACAGGAAAGGTAGTTGATGCATTGCAAAATTGTGTGCATTTAAAACTCTGTACTTTAGTACTGCTTTGTAACTGGAATACGTGAAATAAGAGTGTGCCTTAGTTCTCATGTAGTGCCAATCAGCTCCTCTCTAGTCATTGTGACCCCTCCTCCCCCATTAATTAATTTCTTTCTCTGTGTGCTGGTTTAAAATTACCTAATTACCTGTAAACAAAGGGAAACATGTTTCTGGGTTTTTTAAATGGTGGATTTTAATTTTTACTAATCTTATTAAATAATAATATTAATAAGACTTAACAGTTCTCATACAAAGAGTGCTCTATAGAAAACATGAATACATTTAGCCAGTGTAAAACAGCTTGAGCAATTTTCGCTTCCACTGTATATTATGTATTTTTTTACAGAAAATCAGACATGGGAAAATTAATTCTAAGTTCATGACTTATGAATTATTAATTCCTTATGACTGGGATTATTTACATACTGAATAATAGTTAGGCAAAGAGCAATTAGAAAGGTGTAGCTTTATCAAACTTTAAGAAGCCAAAATACCAGGCTGTTGCCCATTTGTGGGGTTGTGGTTTTGCTCTTGTTGGATTTTGCTTTGGGTGTTTGTTTATTTTGATAATCAATCAATCAGATTGATTCCATCAGATTTCCCATGTGGATATGTGTACTTTTAGACGTATTCTTGGAAAGGTAGCACTTTAACTTTGATATTCTCTGCTTTATATATTTCTGTAGACCTCCCAGTAACACTTTAGCAGTTTTGTGTTTTGACTATATATTGAATATATTCTGTTGAACCAGTGGTATCTTAAATTCATTATCTCAAATTCAATTGCTTTCCTGTAGCTTTGCTTCCCTTTCTGTTTCTCAGAGTAACTTCTGTGCTGCTGTAACCACCTCCTCCTCATTCTTTCAGCCCTCCACTGACTGCCTGTTTGATTTTGTGTAAAATTTTATTCCATTTGTTACTTTTTAGATTCTTAAGTATCTGACTCCTTCCTTCTCTGCTGTATTTCTTTTTCCTTCATCTAGTCTGGACTGTCCCCTTGAAACTGTTTCTACAATTCTGTACCCACCTCCTTCCTGTACCCTTCTTAGATAGCTTCCATGGCTCGGTCAGTCTTTAGAGGAAACAGACATGGATATAGATTTTGCATCAGTAATATTTTGCCATAATTTTTCACCTTTACTATTAAAAGAGATTTAAATTTTATTTAAAGACATGTACATGTTTAATATATGTATTTCTGGTCATTGTTGGCGCAGTGTTTGTCAAGATTTGTGGCTTAAAATTACAACTTCCTACAGAGAATCCTAGAATGGCTTGGATTGGAAGGGACCATGGAGATCATCTTGTTCCAACCCCCAGTCATGGGCAGTGACACCTTCCACCAGACCAGGAAAGGCGTTCATCCAAGCTGCCCTTGAATAGTCTTAGGAATGGGACCTTCACAACTTTTCTGGGCAACCTCTCCCAGTGCCCCACAACCCACATGGTGAAGAATTTCTTTCTAGTACTTGATCTAAACTTGCCCTCTTTCAGTTTAAAGCCATTCCCCCTTATTTTATCTTATTTGATAGACCTTTTTCAGAAGTCCTTCTCTGGCTTTTTCCTAGGCCACCTTTAGGTGCTGGAAGGTGCTTTTAAGGTCTACAGGTCTACTGGGAGAGACAGATTCAGTCTGTCCCATTTTCCCTGGTGTGGATTGTCAATTGCTTCAGGCTTTTATTTTCTTTAGTTTTGCGAACATTTATGCTCACCAAGAAATTTTGACAGTTTCTAGAGTCAATGGGGAGTAATGATGTTATCAAGTGCCACTGCTGTTGGAAAGGCCAAGTCTTATTTGAAGAACTTAATGCTGTAATATTCAAGTCAAGTTATAAAAATGCTGAGGCATTAGTGATGCTGTAATATTTTGGAGTATTTTATGTGATATGAAAATACCTGGGGATCTCTGATAATAAGATATCAAAAGCTGTTCAAGACTTGCACTAAATTGCAAAGGAAAGAATACAGGCTTGAATATTATTCCTTCCTTAATGCCAGATGGATTAGTGTTATGATAATGAATATCCAAGGAATTAAAAGTGATTTGTCACTTTTTGCAAAGTGTTACCCAGAATGGTAATCCATCATTGCTTTCTCACAAAAGAAGCTTGATCTGTGAATGTGATCTCAGAGATACAATAAAAATGTGTATTGTCACAGTTAACAGAAGTGCAGGGTAAGCCCTGGTGGTTTAGCAGGAGTTGAGACAGGACCGAACTAAAACTTGTAGTTAGATTTCATTGGTTTACAGTAATGGGTTAACTTTCCTCCCAGTTACCGTCATGCATGACTATCCTGTTCTTCCCTGCAGTGTGCAACAAGCAGATGGAATGGTCAGCAAGTCAAAATATGAAGTGTTGGAAAGGTCACGCTACTACAAGATGCTGCTGTCTTTCTCATCTGTCTTACAATTAGGGTATCTTGTTCTGCTAGCAAGAGTCATAATGAGGACTCTAATGAATACAATGTATATTTGTTCCTCTCACCCAGGAGCTGAAAACAAAGGACAGGTGGATTTGTACTAATGAGGGACCAGGCAAGGCAGCTTTTATTTATGTGGGCAAATGCTTCTCATTCACATACTTCTATTTATATTTGGAATTCAAGAGAAAAAGGATTACTAGGTGAACTCCTGAATGAAGGGGGGGGGTTACTTGAAGACTGTTTTGAGTCTTCAGCTTTTTGATGTTGAAAAAAAATTGGTCAATTTCCATTATTAAAGAAAGACATTTGCTCAAGATGTCTATGGTTAGGGTAATGGGCTTAGGTTCATGAGACTCAGGTCCTGGCCAGAGAACTCGTTTAGAATTTAGAGAAGATTATTCGAAGACCACTGATGATGTTGGAAGATTTGGGAAAAGTTTCTGTACAACTTCAGAGTTCTTCTAAATATTATGAAGCAGTTTCTGAGGGAATTTCTCTATTACTGAATACCTGTGGGATGGCAGGGTTGGATTATGTGACTCTGTCAGCCTGGGACAATAGTAGGTTGTTAAAGCAGTAACTATTCAAGAACTCCCTCAGCCGCCTGCTCTTAAAGGAACACAAAACAAGAGCAGAACAAACAAAGGACATTGTCATCGTCATATCAGGGCTAAAACATGGATGGGATTCGGGTGTAGTGAGAGATCAGATTAATTCACACAAAGCATTCCTGCCATAGCCACAGCAGTGCCCTCGGGTGATCTGAGAGCAGCTGACAAATCTGTAGGTACAGCTCTGCTGAGTGGCTGCAGCTATGGATATGGCTGTTAGAGCTGAGCTTTCAAGGTGTGCCATCTGCAAAGCTGCAACATTATTTTGTTTTTCCATCTCCTTGCAGTTTATGGAAAAGTATGAATAAGTTTGTACATTCAGCCTTTATGATAGCTCCAAGATAATGAAGCTCTGTAAGTTCACTCAGCAACTCTGAAAGCTCTGCTGGAACTCTCTGTTTATGAAATGGAGCAACGTTTCTTTCTGACATCCACTAATGCCAGCGGTGGAAGGTGTCTTTTCTTAGTGTGAATGGAAGTAATGAAACATTTCTCACAGCTTCTGTTTTGTGTTGCTGTTCTCTGTTTTTGTTTCAGTATCTTGGCTGTCTTTTAAACCTTATTGCAGTAAGTTTGGGTGAGTTGTACCAAAGATCTATTACTGCACATCCTGATGTCCAGTATAGCTGCCAGTCTGTGCAATGTTCTCATGACTTACCAGCTAATGACTGGTGGAAAAACCTGTGTTTTCCAGTCAGCTAAACAAAAGCATAGAAATGGTGCCATGAATTCATCTTTCAAGGCCATGTTCTCTTTTAGTAGTATTTGGATTATGCTTGTACCTATTAACCTCCAGCAAAATTAATAATTATTGCCTGTTCACCTAAAAAGTGAAGAAAAGTAGAAATGGAATTAGGCCATCATTATTTTTCCATGGTTATATAGCAGGTGAGTGGCAGAACCAAAGATATAATCTCATGTTTGCTTGTTTTCTGCTTTGTTGCAATTTCACTAAAGTATCTGACAACACTGAATTGTACTGTTGTAGATTTTGTTCATGGTGTATTTTTAATAATTTTTAATGATATAGTATAAATTCTTGCTTTCCTGTCATTTATGGTACAAGTAGCACTAAACCATGAACTAAAGTAATGTGTGAATAGTAAAAGGTTCATACACCAGGAATACTTTGTATAAATAGAATTAAGACAATAAACATGAAACAAACCAGATATTAGCAAGTTGATAGTTCTAGTAAGGAAAACATTAGTATTTGGGTTAAAATTCTTTAGATATCATTCAATGTCGGCTGGTTTTTATACGCACCACTTGAGCAAACTCCCTCATGCATCAGGGAATGAGTGGCTGATCTACTGCTTTGAGACTGGAACACTGGAATGTGAGACCTTTGCTATAACTGGTTAAACATGGGTGATGGAGAAAAGCTATGTTTATTTAATTCTGATTCATGGCAGAAGATTTACACAGTGATATTGAGAAAAGGTTTTAAGAGTGATTTTTCTTTAGAGCTGGTCAGTATTTGAGTTAGGTCAATAGCAGAAACAGGAGTTTTCCAAATATTTTTGTGAAAACTTAATTTTTGGTTAAGAGGAAAAACATCAGAACCATATGTAGATGTTCTAGTCATATGGTGTATATTTTGACTGTGCAGTTCATGGGAGGAAAAATGATGAATGATATACAAGAAATCTTGCTGAGTTATGTTTGCACTTTTTCTGAAAGCTGTAGTGTGCCAAAATTCATTCTTGGTCTATCTCCTCCAGGTCACAAGCTGAATTTCTATGATTATATATTAATTTTTTTGCATTGTCATCAAGATCTTATAGCTAAATCAGGGTGTGTTTTGTACAGAACATCTAAAGATCAGTGCAGGGAACCTTTCAGCTGACTTTGAATCTCACTGTAAGTCACTCTTTAGAGCATTACAGATAGAAGATCTGAAGGCAGGAGTGTATTTGCTTATCTTCTTAACCCCTTGAAATACTAGAGGTGGTTGAATTCTTATAACTTTAGACTTTCATGAGACTTTTATTCTTACCTCCCCTTTCCTCTTATCCAGTTCCCACCCCCAACCCATCCCTTCCCAGTTTGATTTCAGCCCCCACTCTTTTTCACCATATTTTGTATTTTGTTCTCTGTCTCTTCCTCTCTGATGGGAGGAGGAAAATGATCTGGTTAGCTTTGCAAACGATGTTTCAAAAACAAATACAGGATACGTGGAGATAAATAATGTGAATATTTTGTATGCTGCAAAGATGTTATTCTTTGCTGAGTGTTCCTAAATTCAGGATTTTTTTTTGTTAGAGCGTCCTTTTTAAAATACTTAGTCAATGTAAGTCCTGTAAAAATTAATCAGAGAACCAAGCTGATATTTCAGAAGACTTCATGCTGTTAAATTTAATACTGAAATGTCAAATCTCTCCAGTTTTTCAGGGGTACTAAATGGGAATGGACTCCACTGTAGGATTTGACCCTGAGTTTACATAATCCCTGAATGGCAAGGTGTATATTCTTAAGGTTTAATCATACAAGCTAATTTTCAGTTATAATTAAACTAGTAAGAAGCCCTTAGAACTACAAAGAGTCAGTTATTTACTTAGGTGAGTTGATTGACTGTTTGCTATTGCCTCAAGTGAAGGGGAAATACCAACATGGTCCTGTTGGTCTTCAGTCACAGATGAAATGATTTCCATAAAGGTTTTTCAGGTAATAATACCTATTTCTCAGTGTTGTAGATATGAAAGTATGAGTGGGACGGTATCCTGATATGAAAGGGTTGCTTTATTAGGTTACACTGTTGCTGTAAATGTTTCCTAATTATCTCTGTTATGGTAGAAATCTGAAAAAGTGTAAATTGAGTGCTTTGCATAATTTATAAAAGCTGAATGTTTCCTAATTAGTTCTGTTAGGTTAATGATACTGAAGCCTCATTTTTCCATGGCCCTAAGCAATGACCTTTACCCTCCCCATTTTTAGCACTTTCTTTTAGTTCAAAAACATGTGGTGACCTTCCTCATCTCGAATGATCTTTGGCAGACATAATGCTTTGGAAAATGTTACAAATCCTTTCTCCCCTCTCCCTTTGAAAGTAAAGAAATGACCTGCTTTATGCAGGCAGAGTTAAAGCCTGATTTATACAGATCCTCTGAAGAATGCTGGTGAAGTGCATTCCTTCAGTGTTTTCATAGAAACTGATGTGAGCTGCATTAGCAGAAGATGTGAAAATGGTGAGGTGGGGGAGAGAAAAACCTCTCTCAAAAGGATTCTAAAATAACATTTTGCATCCTTGAGTAATTCCCAGCTCTCCCTGGCAACCATTCATTTCTTCTGAACAGCAGAAATTTGCAATATGAAAGTGGATTGGCTTGCTTTTCCCATGGGGCTCTGTATCTCTTCATCCACCGCCTAGGGTAAAAAGCAATGCATACGTTTACAATATAAATGTGATTTAATCGACCTCCCTGTCAGAGAGAAATGGCAAGCATATCAAACAAGCCCAAGATGTTAGGAAGAAAAAATCATAAATTATTCCAGTGATGAGTTTCTGAGCAGCATTTTGGACTCCTAGATGATTCTATGTAAAGCTGTTCCTTGAAACAATAATTAAGATAATTCTGTGTGACAAGGAGAAAAATGTTCAGCTTTGTATGAAATGTGCTTTATGTTTAGGAAGCTGAATGTTCACTGTATTGATCAGAATTTCCCTTAGCTGCTGCAATGGAAAGCTAAAACTAATTGAATGATTCACCATTTTATTTCTAAGTCTTTATTTTATCCTATGCAAAATCAGTTGGCTTCTAAATCAGGAAGGCAATAGGTTGCTTTGTGGGTGTGACTCTGTGAATATATGCTGTGAGGGCTTCAATAATATTATCTTTTTAAGTTGCAAATATATATTTGCGAGGAAAAAAAATATTATTCTTTAGATTTCTGTTGCTTGAAAGACACTTGAGTTTTCCTGAGGAACTAAGTAAAAAGGTTTTTTAGTGAGAAAGTGCTCATAGAATCATTATGCCAATTAGTTTGTCTATGAGAACCCTTTCCAGATTTTTTTCCTATTCGTAGTCATGAATGCGTGGGGGGAGGGGAGTTTACGTGCTTTATTTCTTAAAAATAGAGGAAAGCTAGGAAAAGGATTCTTTTGGCAGATAAATACATTATTAAAGTATGGATCAAGCCACAGGGACCTGAGTTCAAAATTCTATCCTGGGATTTTTTGTACTCTCCAGGTCTTTTTCTGCAGAATATCTGGTCATGTCAGTGTAGGATTACTGGAGGGATCCAACTGTGTTAAATTTCTGCGTACCAGAGAGATACCATGACTGGATTTTCAGGCCACTTCACCTTCCTGACTTTGACTGGTAGCTATTATTTTAAATGTTATACCATTGCATGCATCTCTTCACTATTCATATAACACTGCAGTCATTGGTGGAAACTTTAGTTTTACCATAAGTTCTTTACACCAGAGATTTGGCACTTTGCTATCTTTTTCTTTTTTAGTTTACGTAATCCTTTTAATAGTGAAAAATGCTTCCTGTTGACCAGTGACCTCCATTGCAATACCTAATGTGTGCATTGTTTATTTTTTATTTTCCTCTTTTTTCCCCATTAGGAACTTACGGCTTTATTTGCAACTTTTATTTAAATCTCATCCCCATCATCACTTGCTTCTCATCTTTGTGTTACAGCTAAGGTTTTGGTTAAAACCAGTGATGTTCTAGTAGATTTTTTTTTCCAAGTAATTAGTCCCATTTTAATGTTTTGACCTAATGTGCTATGTCTCTTTCAAGTTCCTTTGACAGAATATGTAGTTTTTGAACTTCGCACTTGGATTCTTGGCTCTAGCACTATTTGAATTACTGCCTTTCTCCCGTTCTGGTGAATAAATTATAGTCCCTACCTCTTAGAGGACTGTCATACCATCTCCTTCGCTGACCTCATGTTCTTAATGCACTTGAAATTTCTTGTTATTTAGCTTAGCCCCTTGTGTGGCTTTGCTTTCTTCCTCCGTGGCACATTTTCTTTTTGTGCTCTCAGAACTTCAATATGTAATCTTCCCAGTCTTCTTTTGTACCTGATGTTCTACCTCTTGAAGGTCTTTATAGCAGGCAAGACTCCATTTTAAGTAATTACTTCTGTCTTTCTAAATTCTTCTTATCCTTTTGAATTGAATGTGATGGTTCCTGTGTTCCTGCCCTTCGCTGTTTTGTGCATTGCTAAGCAGTCCCTGTTCTCCAGCCTACAGCTTCCCAGCTAGATTGTCCTGTCTCATGTGCTTTGGGGCAAAGGGGACGTTTGACACTATTTATCATTATTTTAACATGTAAGCCATCCCTCCTTTATGTTTTACTTTTATTGAATTAGAGGTTGTTCTTATTTAGTGCTTCTCTCTGCCATTCCCATAGGTTTAATGCCTTATTTGTTCTGCAGGGCACTTCTGCACTACTTCAGGTATTTTGTCCAACATGTTTCTCTCCTTTTCTCACCTGTCTCCCATCATGGTTATTCATTTCCTCTCCCCCATCCCCACTGTTATCCCCAGTCTTCGTGCTTTAAAATACTCTGTTTCTAGTGAGGTTCTCTGTTCTGGACTCCGTCTGCTCACAAGTAAATGGTGTGTATGTGCATCCTGTTCACTTCATGACCCTACATTCATAATACTTCTCGCTACTGCCTGTGCCTTGTCAGACAGACAAAGCTCTCTTAGGGCTCTGTGCAACTTCAATAGGTATAAAGTTAGATCCACCTGGTTTTTTTTGTTTGTCTGCATCATCTAAGGTGGTATTGCTGCAGAGGGATGAAGAGATGGAAATGTCTCCGATCTCCACAGCATTCAGTTTGCACAATAAAGAGGAGGGGATGGTATTTCATTTATGGTCCTGTTTTTTGCAATGCTCTTCTGAATTACATGTCTTGGTGCAGGAATGGGTGCTGTAATGAGCTGTAACAACCACCAGCTGGTACTAACCACCTGCTCCCAGCAGGCGCTGCAGACTGGGGGTAGAAGTGCACGGATGAAGATCAGAAGCGCAGTCCTCTGTTTTGTTAGTGTGTTGGCCTCTCAGAAAGGAAGGTGACTGTGCCACACTGCCAAGTGAGAACTGTGGCAAATGAAATGGTGTGGAAATACCTCTTTCCCTGAGCTTCCATTCTTTTTCTTAAAGAAAGGTTTTCTTCTAAAATGTACTGTGTCACAATGAATAGATGCTGATGGCACCTGGTGTAAAATAATTGTGTTGAATTGACATGCTGAATGAATCGGATGCTGATGTTGTGCACTGTGATGAACATGGCAAGAAATCTTAAGAGCTTGGCTATTGTGTAAGAGTTAGGCTGATTACTTGATGTAACCTCTGTGAGTCATGCTAGGCCAACAACGAGATAATAAGGCTAGCTAGGTTTGGAGCAGCATAAAACTCTGTGACATTAGCAGGAAATTGTTTTTAACTCTCCAAACAGATGTATGCTTTTGCTTAAGAACTACAGTTTGCATAAAATGCAAGGTGTCTGAGAAGAAAACAGAAACTGTTCTGCCAAGTATGGAATTAGGGTACAATGTCACGTGAAACGTAGCAAAATCAACAGAGAGTTTCACATGGTGATTAAGTGGCTTAAAAACAGAACCATGCTCATCAAAACATCTCACAAAATCTTGCATACAGTAGTATAGGTCTCATATGATTGTGTCCTTTAAATCAGTGTCTGTAGCTATCTGTGGCTGCATTGAAATTTATTGTGCAGTTTCTTTAAGCCTTCAGTTTTCCTCAGCTCAGGGGAAAAAATAGATTGCTATATTAGTTCATGTTAATGTCAGTAGGCCCTGTTGCAAAGATTCTAATGTAGGGGCTGGATCACAGAGGGGTCAATAGCAAGGTATATAATTAAGGAAAAGCACTAATATATCTGTCATAACCATAGAAACAGGCAGGTTGAACTATAGGCATGAGAGTATTTTTGTGACTTTGATGCAGATCCATGTGACAGTCGGGATGTATGCTGTATGACTGATTCAATGATAATAATTGAAGGCTTAGAGAGATGCAGAGCCGCATGGGGAAGAGCATAGCAAGTAGAAATTAAATACACAGCAGAGAGATATGCGTTTCTAACTGGATTATTTACCTATTCAAATTTAGATGGAGAACCTTCTCTTATTCAGTAAATTAGCTGTAACCAACAATAATGGGCTTCCCCCTGCCCTCCCCTAAACTGCAGTACCAGGAAGGAAAGGCTGTTACTCATTTGTGTTTCCTTTCATTTTCATGAAAACAGTGCTAAAAAGAGACAGAGTTTACAAATCAGCATTGAGTAGTAGGAAAACAATCTACTTGAACAATAAACACTGTAGCTGAAGAATACAGTTAGAAACCTGGCACGCTGCTGATATTGCTGTGAGCAGATGGACCGTAAGCACATTGACTGCCAAACATCCCTAAACCCCACACACCAGACATGGCTGCATGGCAGGACGATTTGAGTGACTGGCAGCTTGCTAACTCCTTCCTAGCATTTGTTTTTTAAAATCAGGCGGATATAGAAATTTGTATTTTTTACATATGTGTATAAATGAAAAGGTTAATAGTAACAGTGACCTTGTACTTATGTGATATGGATAACCTGCCACTTTACTAATATTATTGATTGATGATGCAAACTGTGGCCCAGAATCTGATTGTCACAGCAGTGATGGCATCCTCTGTCATGGGCACTACCTCTGTCAGGGCAGGACAGAACAGCAGACCTGAGCACTACAGGGTGGATACAGGAGAACCTGGCTGTTCCTACCATCCTGTGGCCAGCGAGTGTTTCTAGAAGTAGAGTAGGATTTCTCAACTGGTGGGCTGTGGCATTTGTAAGTGAATGAGATATATTTACAGGGGCTGTCAGAAGAAATGAAAAGGACATTGTTGCAAGTCTTCTTGTGATATAAAGCAAACTGAATTCCTTTTCCTGAGTAGCTGTAAGCCTGTTGCAAGCAAATAGTACTTTAGGCTTTTCTGTAAGGTGTGTTTTTACTCTGACTCTTACAAGTAATGTAAGACTGTTCTGGAAAAAAAAATCTTTTGAGTATGGATACTTTGATGTGGAGTCTTTGCTCTGGAATAGAAGTTTTCACTAGTGGTGCTAAGAACAGCCATTCTATGACTTAGGACACACCTGTTGAAACCAGTGCCAAAAGCATGCCAGGCTCTGTCATTAGCTGCCAGGTCTGGACAAGGAACCACAAGGCTTAAAAAATCCCATTATACCAGCAATTCATGACTTAATTTTGGATGGCATCAGGCCACCTGAGTCAGTTCTAAACTTTCTTTTAGACAATGTCGTGCAGAGTCTTCTTTTGTCAGTCAAGTGATGCTAAAATTTTCTTCTTAAGCCCGATAAAAGCAAAATTAAAAATATAATCCAGTCCTCAGTAGTGTTCAAGGTAGTACTGTGGTGTGTTCTGTCTAGAAGTATTTTTCGTTTTTAAACACAGTAAATTTTGATTTGGCTATCAGATACTGTAAAAGATGTCTCTTGCCAGTTCACTTGGCAAAATTTTCTGAGAGATGTGAGGGGAGGACAGAATGAGAAAGAATGAAGTACTCTGAAAAGCAGGATGGTCATGAGAGAGATTTCAAAAAGTTTGTAGGCAAGGAAGGATGTAACAGCCTTTATTATCAACAGGCCTTAATCAACTGCAACACTAAGGTGTGCGTTTTGGAACACAAAATTTTACTGGAAGTCAGAGTTTCTACGGTCTGAAACAGCCCATTCATTTTTTTACCTCAGTATTTTAAAATATGTATATATATGTTTGTGTATGTGTGTGTGTTAGCTGATAGATGTACTTTGAACCTTTAAAAGATATTTAATGCTCTTAAGATAATTCTAAATGTTATTAGATGCTTTAATAGCTTCTCTGTAGCAATTCTGTGTAGCAAGCATGATAGGCATCAGTTACCATTTTCTAACAAACCAAAACCAGTAGAAATAAAAATCTTATTAGTTGTAAATTAACAATTGTAATTTCCTGCTGTATTTGCTAGTCAGGACTTAGGTGCACACATACCTACTCTCTATATCTGTGCAAGAATGTATATGTGACTCCTGAAATACCCAGGACATTCTCTCTGTTAGTGAAGAGTAACTCCACAGCTCGTGGAAAGGGCTTGCAAACCAGTATGTTTCAGTGGTTAGGCTACTCATCAAGAGACAGGCTTTAGGAAAATAGCTGACGTACAAGTTGAAATCAAGCCTAGTATCAGATATTTACATTCTTTCAATGTTATTCCCTCTTTCCAGTCATGATCCACTTTTGTAATGGTGTTAAATCAGTCCACTCTGGTTGACTCTGCCACTCTCTCTCCTTGCTGCTTCCCTGCTTTCAGTGTAAGCACATACATCTGGACAAAATGTTACAATGGTGCTTGCACTATTTGAAGTCTTGGTATCAGTAGAAGGTATGTGTACCTAAAAATGTAGTAGCAACTGCAAATCATGAATATAAAAACCACTGTCAAAAGAACGGATGGCAAAACAAATGAGTCCAAGCAAATGCTAGTCTGAGCTGCTGATGCATGCTTAGTTAAATCAAACACTCCTTCTTTCTTCGTATGTAAGTATAGTACACAGAATTCAGTGTTCCTTGGTATATTAGTATATAGATTTGCTCTTTAGTGAGTGGGTGTCAAAGAAGTTAAGCATACATACCAGTGGTGTCATATTTGTTTGTCAGAGTTGGTGTATCATGATTCCAGATGTCTCTCTTCCTGTTAGTATTGGCAAGTATTCTTTAGACATGTATGATTTTTACTTATCACAGTCCGTGCATTTTTCAGTAAGCAGAATCAATACTGATCTTGGTTTGAATATTTTCTGGCTGAAGTGTTTTTTGTAGGTTCACAAATAGAACTAATATGAATTAAAGCTATTTTAACTTGGGTATCACAGCCTCATTCACATATTAAATATAGGCATCACCCATTACTCTCAACTTTACAACCAATAAGTAGTAAAAATCCTGCATACACATTTGCTAGTTTTAAGTTATACTGCAACATGTAGTATTGAAAAAAGGAAATTTAGGAAATAAAATACAGTTTGGAAAAACACATCAAACAGCTTCCCCAGAGTATATACCAAAATTCTTCACTTGTGGTGAACTGCTTAGGGCAGAATCCATTTCTGTTCACTTTTTGGACTTCTTTGAAGATTTCTTGAGGGTGTACAACTATAAGACACAAGTTGGGATAATCAAATTGGATATTAATGAGTTTTTCTTCAAACCATGAGGGTGTTTGACATTCAGTGTGTTTCACTGAGCTTGTTTTCTAGAGTTCCAGCAAATGGAAATAATGCTTCACTAAATGGAGTTCCTGTTCCTAGCCTGTTGTCAGTCATTAAAGGGACTGTATTTACCTGCAGATATGTTCAAGAATGCAGGCTGCATTCTGCAGCCCTACAGGGACTAAGGAAGGACCTTTATTTTCTCAGAGGTTTGTTTTGTTTTTTTTTTTTTGGACTGTCTGCAGAACTGGGTAACACAGTAGTGTCTTTTATCAGAACAACATGATTGAGTTTTTCTCTACAATCCTGATGTAATTTGGAACTTCTGCTCCATTAAAAAAGAACTCAGGAAGAAGGGATTCTACATTTAAGCTGTTTGCATCTTAATGGTTATTTCGTGCTGTTCCTTAGGTGGCTCTCATTTCTTCTCTTACTTCTTTTCTCCCTTCTTTATTATATTATCATCAAACTTCTCTTGAAGCTTTTTCTCTTTGGATTGCTTGCTTT
Organism: Struthidea cinerea; assembly: GCA_013397865.1. Classification (NCBI taxonomy): domain Eukaryota; kingdom Metazoa; phylum Chordata; class Aves; order Passeriformes; family Corcoracidae; genus Struthidea; species Struthidea cinerea. The sequence goes on along the minus strand of VZTI01005570.1, from coordinate 3,109,339 downwards.
CATGAATATGAGTACCATCCTGAAAACAAGTCTTCTGATCCACAGGCTCTTTAGCTCACTTCTAGACTTCTCTGATCATTAGAGACTATTCACAAAGGGGAAAAGTACAGCTGAAAGGAAAAATTCCCCTTAGTGACTTATAGAGGAAATGGGCATTGAAAGGGCAAAGCAGAGATACTACATCCCTCAGTAATCCAGCCAAGAGATTAATAACTAAGATAAAAATAGAAAAATATAATTATCCCAACTTCATTTCCTCTCTTAGAAAATATAAGAGCAGGCAAGACCTTCACAACCCTGATTCCCAGGTTGCTATCTCCCTATCACACCTGTGTGACTTGAAGCACATGGAGGCCTTAGAAGTAAAACTAAGTGAATAATTCATGGCAAACAGCTTATTTGATGAATTACTGAAGCCCCTTTTTCTGTTTGTGCAGTTTCTAGCAGATGACAATATCTTTCAACTTACATATTATTCAAATTTTCTCAAACATTTTCTTTTTTTTTTTTTTAGCAGGCTGATATAAGGTAAGGAGCTTTCCAGGTACTGAGCAGTAACAGACTCTGGATGCTGCAGCTGGTCCCCAAAACCATGTGGGGAGAGTCTGTGTCTCCCAGTTGGTTGAGCAAAACCTTTCTACTGAGGAAAGGTATTCAGAAAAGAGGCGGTGCTTATGCTTTGTTTTCCATATAGAGAGACAGCAATGGGTTTGAAATTCCCTGTAATTTCTTAATCTTTTACCTTTCTGGATCACAGAGGCATTGGGTGAGGTGTTGTCCATTCAGATAAAAGGCTAATGTAAAATATTATGGCTGTGGGTAGAGTTCAGGTTTAAATTTCTCCTGTTACATTCACGCAAAGGAAGGGCTGGGTGTTTACAGACCTAGTAGGAAAGGGGACAGTCAGGTCCCTACCTACTGATTTTAATATCTTTAATGTTGGAGCCACATAAAAAGTGTAGTTTATTTTTATTTCCCTGAAATTTGTTTTGCTTCTCTGTGTCAAGCATTGTCATGTCACCCTGAATTGTCACCTTTTGCGGTGCAAAGCCTTTCTGTGCTTAAGTAAGAGTGAGAAAGAAAAGTTATTAGGATTTGTACACCCAAATTTTTTTGCAGGATGTGTGATGAGCCTGTTCTTAATTGAATACTGACAATAAGGAGCCAGATCTACGCTGGCACTGACCTTAGTGAAGAAAAACTGGGTTTGGAAATGGAGAGTTGATAAAATCAGTTGGTAAATTGAATAAGGGAAGAACATTTGGTAGTCTGTAGACCAGGCTCAGATAATATTGCTGAAACAGAGGTTAAACTTTATAGCTTTTATTTACAGTTAATTATCAGGGAGAGACTTCACAGACATTTGAGACTTAGTACCTGGGGGGGACAAGTAAGAGTCAAGGGGTTATCAGCAACTAATGTCCTTTAAACATTTAGGAGAGAGATGGATTTGTAGTGGTAACCCTCAGCAATTCATCCTCAGAATCTTTGTTTTCTGTTTTCCCGAGTGTTGCACTTATTATAGTGACTTGTCTAAGTGCAAAGAATTATTTTTATTTATGGAATAAAAATAAATAAATTACTGTAAAATTGACATGATGTTTTATTTTGGCCATTTTTTCTTTGATTGGAACGGAAGGTGGAAAGTTATGCCTTGATGAGACAGATTCTTGTCTTGGATGTGCCTTGAACAAGGCACATCTTTTAGCAAAGATATCCTCAGAGCCCATCCTTGACTGTTCTGCGTTTACTGCTGAGGTGAAGAAATTTGTGCTGCATAGTCAGGATATATTACTTCAATTAATGTGGGGAAAAATTAGTATTGCTTGTTTCTACGTGAAACATGTAGAGATAGGAAAGAACTGACAGAAATGGGAATGCAATAAGTTAAGGGTTTAACAAGGTGTCCAACCAATGTCACAAGAAATTATTTGGGATTTTACTTGACTTATACCTTCTGATTTTCCTTAGAAAAGGAGTTGTTTCCATAGTAACAGCCACATTACATGGTTCTATACTTATGATACCTCTGAGATAGACCAGCATCACAAAAAAAATATACTTCTCGATATATCAAATAAAAATCCTGTACTTGTTAGTCAGAAAAATCTTATTTTCAGCAAAGTGAGACACTTGTTTGCAGTTTCTAGACTATAGTTAATTTATTTATACACTCTTTTTCTGTCCCTCCCTCATTTATTATAGGTGGTGCTTATATTGCTGCCTATTAAGATGTCTGACACTTCCCATTGTAGGCTTTTGTCTTCAGCTGCTTACAGCTTTACCAAATATTAACTGTTTAGACTTATATTTTCTGTTTGAAGCTTCTGCCTTGTGCAGAGTCCTTTTGGAATATCTCATAGCTGTGCAGCTATTTCTGAGAATTATTGTGTGTGTGTGTGTTTTCCTTTTTTCCCAGTTTAACTGCTCATTGGTTTTTTTTTCAAGAATTCTATATTCCTTCTGGGCAAAAACCTAGTGTAGGATGTGCCTTTTGCTCTGTGTCCTTTTCATAGCCCTGACCCCCCATCCTGAAATTTCACTCATTCATGAGGATCTGCAATCTCTTAGTATCTGAGTCAGTTCCTGACTTTTGAATGCTTCTGGTAGATCTTGGTAATGTGCTACTAAAACATACGTGTATTTAAGTGCATGTGTACATACAGACATAATGCATGTATTTATGCACTCAAATAGGTTCCACTGGTTGTCTGGAGAATGACAGGTATAACAGTACTAATCCATTTGTGTCAGAGGAGTGAAAGATCAGAAAGAGATATTAGAATAACTGGAAAATAAAGACAGGATAGAACTCTAGCTCTTAATAATTCAACCAGTCAATGAAGAATTCGAATAGGTAAGGAGCTAAGTTGTCAGAACATGTTAGTTTGCAGCCTGTTCAGAAGCTGCCATGGAGACTGTTAATACCTCAGATGCCTCTTAATGAATTTTAAAAACAATGTGCACTTGGTTTCTGCAGACTGTATTTTGATTCATTCTTGTCACAAAACATACTGAGGCTCTATTTCTGAGTTCCATGCTGTTCAGTGCATACAGAATTATTTTTCTGGTCCTTGGTATAACACACTAAGGTATTTTCTTACATCTTAATATTTAAGTATCATAGTTTCTTTTGTGTGTGGGTTTTTTTTTAATTTAGGGGTTTTTTTTATTACAAGCTCCATGGTTATATTGCTAAGCCACAAAATTATGTGGTATTGATATACATGAATTAGCTCTGGAGTACTTGCAGGGCTTTTTTTGGTGCAGTACTCCATCACTGTTAAGTGTAGTTAATTTGGCTGAGCCACAGCACTGCACAATCCTGACACCTGAATTCTCTCATTTATCGGCACCTTGGAATATTGCATTGTATCATATAGATTTAAGTTATGCATCATGTACGAAATTCCTTCTGTTTGCACATTTATTCTGGCATCCAAAACTGGCAGAAATCTGCTGGCGGAGTCCCTCAGCTGTTTCTCCTTTTTCTGTTTTCTGAAGAGAACACACATGGGGTTGTAAAGGTCATGTTATTTAGTACAGAAGTGACAAGTGAACTGTTCCCTCCTGCAGCCTCCCCATGCTTCTTTCACAACTGCTGCTTTGATTTGTCACTGGGGTAGTCTCCTCCAGTCACCTCCTTGCATGACTATAGCTAGTGCTTTGTCACTTCACTTCCTAGTGCAGATCTAAAGGGCTCGGTTCATAACAGTGAACTGCCATTCCTAACCTGTCAGGCAGCAAACAAATCAAACTCAGTAATGCAAGCAAGATCTCAGTAATTCATGAATCTCTGAAGCACCAAAGATAGCAAAAGACATATTTGTAGATGGGCATAGGCTGTGTTATGCTATCACTGTAACACTTTATTTTGACAAGCTAGCAAATTTGTGGTTGTTTTCTTCCTCAGAATTTCGATCTCTCTTGAACTGTAACTCTGGCATTATTGATTGGGCTGCAATGGGTTGGCAGCAGCAAGTTGGATGTGGGAGGTTTTCAGAGCACAGCAGTGCAGACACAGCTGGGCCCCTAAGTGTACTCGGTCTGAGTGGAAGACACTGTTTTTCCTCAAGGAAAGACTACTTAGGGAAATGAGCAAAAGACAGCAGCACCAGATAGTGATCTGTGTTAGGTCATTCCATTGGCATAATTTAGGTATTTTTTCTTGCAATTCCTCTTTTAAGAGCTGGGAAGAAGTGTACTGAACATGAACAGAAATACAGCAGGAAAATAAACATAGAAGTTTTGTCAGCAGGTTTGGGGACTGTGAAGGTAGCTGAGTGTGTAATGTTCTTTTCAATGATGATAATTTGGAGGAAGGCCTGGAACTACGAGCTGCAAAGTGAAGTAAATAGTGTTCCTAGTTATTTGATTTTTCCTGCCAGCTCTCCTGTAGTCTTTTTGTGTATTCTCCTAACTTGTTATTTAATCCAGTACGAAAAGGCTAGAAGCTGAGGCAAGATAAATAAGCTTAAGAATAGATGACAACTTTTAAAAGCGAGAGCAATTAATCAGTAGAAAAGTGTACCTAAGGCTGTAGTGGGTGTCTGCCTCTTGCAATCTTCCAGTCAACACTGGATGTGTTTCTAGTAGATACACTTAGCACAGAGCTTGATGCAGAGTTGACTAGAGTAGGAACTGTGGCATGTGTATACTGTCATCCCATGACATGAGCCTTTTGGGAGAAGATTCCCTATGTCTGATTGTTTCAGCTTTCCTAATTGGCAGTTATTTTAATTTTCCCTAGTGTCAATGCTCTCAAGTATCTGAAAGTGTAGGTTGAGTCTTTCATCTGGATAAAAATAGGTAAATGTATCAAATGAACAATATCTAATATTGAAGAACTGTGTTATTGAAGCAGTGGTTTTTAATACTAAGTCTTGAAAATAGATCAGCTTGGGCATATTTTTGTGTGCATGCTGCATTCATTGCCTTTGATTCTACAGATCTTTTTGCTGGATCATTGTCTTGGTTTTTCTCCACATTTCTGAGAGGATTATAATCCGTGTTCAAAATTAGGGAATTCATACCTCAAATAACGTTTCTTCTTAGGGTAAAAATGTATATGGGGCCACATCTGAAATATCCTAATATGCGACTGAGTCAAAAAATCACTGATGAAGTTAATTTTGCTGCAAGCAAATAAATATATTCAGGTGAAAAAACCAACCTTTTCTGTGTCTATGTGTAGATGTGTATAAAACATACTGAGGGAAGCGATAGCAGAGATTTGTTTCCATATTAATTATGGGATAGCTCTTCTTTGTGCCTGAGGCTGTGGTTCTTTAGGAGTACAAACTAAAGGACTTACTGGAGCATGTTTCTCTAATTTACCTGCTTACACATGTCTGTTTTGACAGACACAGGTGGGAACCTGGATCTTGGTTTTGTGCATAGCTGGTGAGGATTCTCACCAACCCCTCAGAAAATCCTTCTTTTGGTCCCACAGCTCAGACAAGCCTCTTAAGAACAGTTTTCTGAAAACATCAGCTCATGGCTCTGAAGCGGTCAAAGGCCCAATAGAACGATTACAAGGTTAATTTTGTTGCGTTAAATACTACAGAAAAACCCCACAGCCACATTATATCATTAAAAGGTGCATGCATTTTCTGAATTTTCTTTCAGTTTTAATTTTCCCAACAAAGAAAGAATAAAGCATCTGAATAAACAGTGCACTTCACAGAGAAGGGTTAAAAAGGATGATGTAGAAAAACTGGGTTCCTACAAAGCGAGAGTAAGGCCCTTGAACTTGAGAAGAAATGGCAGAATGGAGATTACGTGAGAGCTTAGTCCAGCCTTCGGGGGGGTGATTAGAGAATAATTATGTGACTGAAATGAATTGGGTTTTTTTCCCCTTGTAATTTGAAAGAGTTATGTTTTGTAACCCAATTCATGTGATGCTGTCAGTACCTAAAGAATTTTGCAGAAATGTTCATAGGAAGCTGTTAAATACAAAAATTTGGATGGTTTACCTAGATTACAAAATCCCTGAGTTACTGACCTTTCAGAAGGCATTAAGATGCATAGAAGAGATCAAGTTCTGGTTTTGGGACTCTGCATGAGCATTCACTACAAAGTTGTGGACTTTGGGGATCTTTGTCTCACAGTATAACTGTGCTTTTCCTCTTAACCGGGTAGCTTATTTTGTATGCATTGCAATCAAAATGTTCGCTTGATTTATACCAAAAGGAGACCTATCCAACACAATATTTGCAGCTTTAAGGCAAATTTTATTATTAATTAGTAATGTAATCCTTTTCCCTTAATGATTTTACAGTGAAGTTTGTACTTAATGTTTCTTTTTAATTACTACGTTGAGTCTGTCTCCAAAGTAAGGTCTGTCATCTGTTTCCATCTTTAAGTTTCCATATGAGCTTTTAAAAGAGTTTCAAGCAAAAGCACAAAATTACCCACATGGTGTATTTGATTTCTTTAGACTGTTCACACATGATAATAAGGACAGCACTGCAAATGTCAAATTAAAAGATCGGTTTTATGCCTTATATAAACCAACTCTACTATGTTGCCTTCAAGTAGCATGATGCCTTTTATCAGAAAGGGACTAATAATGAATCCCTGTGCCAATCAACCTTACAGGCTTGAATGGAGAAAAGGGAAATAGGAGGAACAAATTTCATGGGTAAATACCTCTTTAATAATTTTTTTTTTCTAACTGTATAAGAAAGTTCTTCCATGTATAGTCTCCAATCACCTGCATTATCATGCTTACAGTCTTTTTAATGTTCAGCAGTGTTGTTTGTTGCAGCGTTAGCACATAATCACGCTTTGTCTCAAGGGAAGTCAGAAAAGGACAGAAGAAAGAATAAGAGGCCAAGCAAACAGAAAAAATGAAATAAATGATTTGTGCCCTATCTTGAATCTGCAAAGCTTTAAAGTATATGGAAGTGCTTTGAATGCTTCCTTCTTTTCTTTTGGATCCACTCAGTTTCCCTACTGTACATTTGTTCGTCTGTGGGGAAAAAAACAGGTGCCATAATTTGTGTGATGCCTAATGTAAAATTCTGAAAACTTTGCAGTGAAAATATTTTGAAAGAAATATAAGGCAAACATTAATGTTCATTTGCTTTACATGAAAACAATATGCCATTTTTTAATGAAATGGAAACAGATTCTAAATTATATTCCAAGTGAAGAACTGCATTCCTATAGTGACACATTATTCTTATTGCACACAGTAATCTTAAAGTTTTTGTGTTTCTAAAAACTTTTGGCTTATGTTTTTAAGTGTTATCCCAGCTGCATGTTAAACTCCCAGATAATTTATCATCTTTTTAAAAGAGAATTGAAATAATTAGGAAATAACATTGACTTTTAGGAGTTTTGCACCAGGCCTTTAAAAAGTTTTTTGATTGGTGATTTTGTGTCAGTGACACTGTCCAACCCTGACACATTTGGTAAATTACAAAGAAACAAACTTTCAGTATCTTCCTTTATAGGGCTTGAAAGCATGGCAAGGTGGAGTGGCACACCAGCAGTCACCAGGCAGTTAGTAGAAGGAAAAAACCTGGCTCTGAATACTGTAAACACTAGACCATAGTGCACCATACAGAGATGACTAAAATTATAGAAATGGTCAGTGTCTCTGCAATCTGTAGCAGCCTGCATTGTCTGCACCTGTCTTGTCAATTTTTATCATATGTAAAAGTGTAGTGCATTAACAGAAAAGTGTAATAACATTCCAGTTCTTTTGTACCTTTAGACTTGAAAATAAAGTATGTCTGAGATTTTTCTTACTCTTGAAAAACCCACTGAAACATGAGGAACAAAATCCCATCACATATCGCTGTTTTAAAGAAGCCCTTGACACTGGCAGCTGTTTACCTACTGTGTTTCCTTCACATAGTGATGAACATTCTTTCATTCTGCATAGCTATTGGAATTTCTTAAATGCATGGTATGTATGGAATACCTGTATGGGGAAACCTGGGGAAAGCTGCAGAATCAAGAACTGTAGCCTGCAGTGATGATTCTGGTGGTTAGTTCTTGGGTATCTATTTCTCGTGAGTGGAAAGTGTCTGTTTCTTCAAAACCTCCACCATCACTGTGATGGTAGAATCAACTCTAAGAATTAACAGCATTGTATTAGAAGCAGAGCTGTTGTCTCCCCATTTTATAGTCAGGATTTTTGAGAACTGAGATAAGGTCATCTGTGACCCCTGCTCACCAATAGGACTGTGATTTTCTTTATTTACATAGTCCTGTTAAAGTCAAAGGGACTGTTGCTGATAATGTCCCAGGTAAAATACTAAACATATTAGATCTACAAAATAGAATTATTTATCTCTGTATTGCACAGCCTACATTTGCTGTCATTGCTTTTAAGATGCAGCTAGTGAAAGGTAATGCACAGCCATGAATGTAAAGTCACGCTGCTGTCAGGAAAACAAGCTGTCTCTGTGTGTTTGGAAATTTGTATACAGTAGTGGTTTACTGTAGAGAAGAGTGAAGCTTCTTCTAAATTAATATTATGCCCATAAAATTACTTGATCTGTGACAATCAATTTTTATTATTTCTTTTGCAGCATTGATAGCTTTGAAATTCTGTTCTGAAAGGTATTTTTATTCTTACAAAACTTCTAACATTGAAAATCAATGAAGGATTTGACCTTCAGTGTGGTTATGAAGAATACAGCTCAGATAACTTAAATGAAATGTCCTCTTAGTTTGTAATTGTAAGTATGCCTAAATTGGTGTTAATGTCTCTTGTCACTTGGGATTTTCGACCATACACAACAATTGAATGGTAAATGATTGAACTCCTTCAAGAGGTGATAGTGGTGTAGTGTTGGTCAATTTAATGTCGTAATTGTTTTGATTATCCCTTAGATAATGTCTTTTCATTTACACTCTGAATGTAAATTAATTCTGAATGCTTTTTCTCTATTGAAAACCAGTCTAAAATTAAGCATATACAGTTTTCTTTCCTTTTTAATTTCTGCATAGCAAATACTAAGGAGACTGAAATTACTTTGTTGTTGCAGAGAGAGTACTAGTGGGGGACTCGCTTACTTGCGGCAGCTTTGGTGGAAGCTGAGTGTGACCTGTCCTTACATTCTAGGCTGCCACAGTGCAATAAGGGATCGCAGAGAAGCTATGGAGAGAGCTGTGTGAACAAAAGTTCTTCTAGGAGTAGGCATTGCAGGAGAGCTCAGCAAGTTCAAATTTATGGAAAAGCTCAAAGTTGTTAGTAATGTTTTAAAATTTATATATATATAATATGCCCTCACACACACACACAATATGCCCTCACATGCACACATGTAAATAACACATAAATGGACTTTCTTTCTGTTATCTGAAGAGCAGGCGGTCCAAACTGAGGCCAAGAGACAGTAGATGGGTATGAAAAGAAAACAAAGCACAACAGAAAGTATTTTCTATCCTATTTGATGTTATCTTGGTCTACCTATGGCTTAATGTTTTCCTTTATGTATTGGTAAATTTTTGAATGAGTGTTTGAATGAAGTGAGTTGAAAGCTCTAAAGAGGTGTCACAGTCTACAGTGGGAGGAAGTACAATGGGGACTGTTATAAAGTGTTGTGAGGTGGTACAGACTGCCATTATTTCCAGCACAGAGGTTTTGAAGTGACAATTCCCTACTAAATGAAAAATTTTAAGTAGGGTAGAGATAAATAATGATGAGCCTTGAATTGAATGAAGAAGGAACTGATTCTTACCTCTTTGTTTGAGAACACCTTTCTGAAAGTAATATGTGAAGTATACAAAATAACTCAAATAATTTACTGTTTAATAAGCTGGATAGAGATTTTGCAGTGTATCTTGAGTTTGGAGAACAAGGTATTATTTGGTCAAAAGTCATGTTAGTCTTACAATAAAAGATGACTGAGGACTGTAGGCTTTTAAGTGTACACAGCATTGTTCAATAGATCTGTCCTTTGGCTAGGCAGGGATGCCTAAGTGTTTGTCTCTGAGGTTAATACGTTGCAGTTTTGTTATAACTTTCATAATCATAAGGGCTGAAGGAGGAAAAGGAACCGTCAAACCTTCCTGCAAGGCAGTTCAGTTTGCAGTAAGCTTTTCAACCCTGTGGCCTGAAGTGGGAAGAGGTGCTCAGATGAAAGCCTGGAGCACTGATTCACCTCATTTTCCACTCTCTCCCATGCAACAAACTGAGACCCAAAGAGGTTTGTCTTTGCTCTTTCTCCTTTCTGTGCAGTCAGTCAGACAGGCACGAAGGAAGATACATATTCTCTAACTATTACTTTTATCTCTTGTGATAATAATTAAGTTGTACCAGGTCCAGATGTATGAACAACCCCAGCTAATAAATTTTTTTACAAACTACTCTCACTTGATGCGGAATCCAGCCAGCTTGGCACATGTCTTTTCATTATTTTTTTTCTAGTCCTTGTTTCCCAAAATCTTTTTCGAGAAACAGTGCTGAAAGTATTGTAAAGATGGGATGCAGTAATCATCATATTGTTCCTGTTTTTTAGGTTTCTTTCCCTATTGGAAAAATAATTAAGATTGGCTTGTTTTAACTCTGACTAATCTTTGAGTTTTGTGTTCATAGGACAACTTATAGATAGTATTTCATGATTTGTTTATTTGCACTTTTCAGGGAACAGAAGGTAAGCTGAGTAGTCTCAACCTCACTCTAGCAGCTATTGGCTCTGGTTGGTTTGGCCCATATCCAAATGCAAATCAAATTTGGACCAGATACCCCCAGCTTTTACTAATATAAATAATACCACATAAATAGTATTCTCAATAAATGAGTATCTCTACTTTTAGCTATCTTTCAGGTTAAACTGCATACCATAAAAATTTAACATCGTTCACCTACTGGGAGAACAGGAAAATACTCTCTTGGTTGTCTGGGGAGTTAGTATATCCATAAATAAGCATGGTTAATATAATGATTAATATGTGGGATATGATATTTTTAATTATGGGGTGGCAAATTATCAAAACTGACAGCAATTTAAAAAATATTTGGGCTTTCAGTAATTTTAAATGATATATTATTTTGAAACTAGTTTATTTTTGTACTTTAGTGAACTGTGAAAATACTAGAATCAGCTATCATTTATTTTTATTTCTCATTCAGTGATAGAGTTCTGTAGATATTCATCTAAATCTAAAACCATTTATTAAATTATAAAAAATACATCTTTTGATATCGCGAAAATCAAGCCTCGCAACTTTGATTCCCCCATCCCCAATCTTTAAAGATCAATTGTATGCTTAGTTTTAGATACTATAATGTAATAACATCTAATTCTAGTACCTTCTTGTTCAGTAGGCTCTGATTTACCAATGCCAGTACCACTGTTAAAGTTTTACAGTCACAGAAACGGTGGCAAAGGAGGCTACCACAGACAGCAGGGCCCTTGTCTGGGTAGAATCTTTGTCTATCCTTTAGTGTAAATATAATCTTAATTCTGGGAACTAAATATTGAAAATTATCTCTTATAACTTGTCATTGGTGGCTTAAAAACAGCCTGTAAAATAACAACTGTGCTTCCATCAAACATTCCATGACAGAGAAAATGGCAGCTCTTGCAAATATGACTTCATTTGCCTGAATACCATCTAAGTCTTCAATTTCTCCTGAGTGCTTTTAGATACAAGTTGAGGAATACAGCTCTTGTTAATCAGCCCTAAGATTGATGTTCAAAGCAGAGAGAGAAGAAGGAATTCTGTGTTTTAAATATTTTCACTTGTGTGGCATCTACATACATGCTGTAATAAAGGGAGCCTTGCAGGGACCTGTCCCAGTTAGAAATAACCCAAGAAATGAAGGTAGTACAGTCCTTTGCTGAAAGAAATCTCCAAGTCCTGAGAATAGAGACTGTGCTAAGGTGGAGAGAGAGAGACTCTCACTCTTCCCAATTGCACTGCAGGTTGCAAGCAATTTATTGGAAAAATGCTTTTCCAAAAAGATTTCTTCTCATCCATTTATACCTTCTATCTGCTTTCATTTAGCCTTTCACATGCTGTGTTGGCTCCCTAAACACATTGCTGCTTCTCCTCTGCAGTGCTTTTGTCACTCCTATTTCCTGGTGCAATAGTCGTCAATTGACAGCTCTGCTTCTATTAACATTTTTGAGACTGCTTCTCCTTATCTTCAGCTAATTATAAAATTGTCCTGGCTTTTCAATGGTGAGATTAGTTTGTTGGGATATCTGCAAAACCAGCTAAGAACAAGGTGGGAATCATTGCTGTGTGAGATGCAGCCTCTCTGCGCAACAACAATTTGCTGGCCACTTGGAAAAAATACTGTTTAACAGTGTTTCATACAGTAAGAGACTGAAACTCTCCTATTGCTCTTTCAGAAGGTTTTCTTGCACCTCTTGATGTAAAACTGCTTGAGCTAGAAATGATCGCAGTCTTTAAGTTCATCACACCTCTTGACTTAGTCGAATTATTGTTAATTGCTGAGGTATTTGTTGGCTGATTTTTGGGCTGTCCACTGCTTTCAGATCTTAAAAAAGAAAAAATTAATGGTTCCATCTGGAAAAAAAACCCCAAAAACAGTCGAGACATTTGGCTGATATTTGACTGTATGACTGCAGTCTTAAACTTCTGGAAAAGGAAATTGCTTTCTTGCCCTTGACCTTTCACATTAACGTTTATAGCTCTTGTTGCATTATTTTGACTCTCTGACAGTTTGAGTGTGTTTGCAAGGGATGTAATTCTTCCTGTGTTAATGGCTCTTGTTTGCACCTGAATGATTATGTGTAAACATGCGAGGGGCAGATGGCCTGAACTTCTTCCAATAACTCAAGCCTTTTTCCATAACTTAAGTGACTTCACCAAGAAATCTGAACTCTTAGACTGCTGCCAGGGTGATTCTGAAGAAGGTATCTGAACTAGTTGGTAAAACTTTCAGAAAACCATTTGTTACTGCCAAGTGTTTTCAGTTCCCTGTTGCACCATCTGCTGGAAAATAGCTTTGGCTTGCTGGTCCCATTCCACCCTCCCTCCTCCCCCTGTTTTTTTTTTTTATTCTTTCCAGGAAATATTTGGAGAATCTGCTTAGGGAAGCATATTGAAAAGGGGAAAATATTGGACTTGCATATAGTTAGTAGACATTATAAACTGAGCCATGATGAGATGGAAGAAGCTGCCATACTCCCTGTAAATAGTATGATTACTTTATCTTAGTTAAAAGGAAAGAATGTATAGTTACACAAGGAATGTTTTCACTTTAAATGTTGGTTATATGTATGTATCTGGTCTCAAACAATTATTGGCTTTGATTACTTGATTTTATGCTACGATTTCCTGTGGAAAGGAGCACTGTAACCTTTAAGGAAGAAATCTGGTATAGCTGAGATATATTCCAGCCTACTCTTACAAGTGTCAGTGAAGAAACATTGGTGGCAAATTCCTCTGTCAAGAAACTATTATGTTAGAAGGCTGCAACAAGGATGGAACAGGGAAAAGACAAGGAGATGAAAGTGATCAGGGTATTAGTCATGCAGGCTTCTTCTTTGTCCGAGGTTCTGTAGGACAGTTACTCAACTGAATCAGCCAGAAAAGGATGACTGGTGTGGTGACTGTGGACAAGCATGAGGTAGTTTGACTGAAAGGTAAGTAGTGATAACGTACATTTTTATGTCATGTTCTTCATGCAGAGATTCCTGTTGTGATCTCAGAGACTGCACTTAGGAGAATTCACTACAATTGCAGTTAAGATGGACTACTGGAAAGGAAAATACTTAACAGGAAAAAGCACAACGAGGAAAAGAAATATTTCTGTTAAATACAGGGAGGGAGAGGGAGTGAATGTTTAACCAGAGTAATAGAAAAAGTATCTTGTAAGTCAATCATAATATGACAAGTAAAGGAAGAGGAAAGAGTAACAGTAACTGTGGGAAATGAAAAAATAAGACTTAGCAGAAATGATGAGGGAACAGGGGATTTTTTTCCTTCCTCTGTGTTTGAGTAATTTTTTTTTTTTGGACCAATTAATATTGTACATACTGAGCATAAAAAACATTATCAAGTCAGTTCAGGGATTACATTTCATAACTAGTACTCTCCTGCCTACTTGCCTGTCACCCAGATTCCTGTTTTTTCCATTTGGGAATGAAAACTAGTTGTCTTTTAGGCTTTTAGAAGTGTATGCTTTTGACAAGCTATTGACAGTTGTTTTCTATTTCTGCTATGCTCTTCTTATACAAGTGTCAAAATCAGCATTGAGGAAATATGATAGTTAAATGATCACAGTTAAAAGGGTCTCACTTATGAAGAGTACCCTAGAGAAGACAGAGAAATTCTGAGGAGCTGTGCAGGGGTGTTCTGCACTGAATAGACACTGAGCTGGTGGAAATGTCTTAAATGGCTAATCAGATGCTAAGAGCTCTGAATTGGAGAGGAGAATCTCTAAGGTAGAAGCAAATATTTGTGACATCTCAGGATGCCCAATTTAATTTGGAAATGGCAGAAGTGTTACCTGCAGACAGTAACACTGAGTCCTTTATCCCAGCTGGGGTTTCCCCAGTGCACAGAGGACACACTGGTCCCCTGAAGTATAGGACTGTGTAAGAACGGGGGACAGTGATGCTGCAGGAGCGTCATGAAATCATCTTGTGTGACATGACTTTGCTGTCTTGTGTCCACTGCCTAGAGACCATGACCAAATGGGCCAAGACAGCATCAGAAAATAAAGCTTTCTCTGTCAACTGAAGTTTAGTTTTCGAGGTAAACTAAATTTAATTAAATAAAACTAAATTTAAACTTAATTCCTCTAGTTACTGGTTCTGTAATGGGTAATACCCTCTTTATTAGCTGCTCCTCTTCATTACAGAAATTATCAGTAGCTGCGTTACTAATTTTTTATGTATTCATTTAAAAAATTAATAAAATTTAAGATGTCAAATGTACCTGTTGCTTTTAACCTTCAGAGTACATGGTGTGGTTTTAATAGAATTAGAGGTATGAATTTTCATGGGTGTACATCCATGACCTTAAGAAGACAGGAAGACTTATAGACAAAAGGAAAAATAAGGCCTGGGCTAGGAAAAGAGAAAGGAAAACACAGAGAGCTTTTGTAGTATATGAGTCATTAGGAGTGACTCAGCAGTAAAGGTAGAAGGATTAATTCTGAATAAAATAAAAGGGGGAAACCTAGGAGGAAAATCATACTGCTCACTAAATTTTGTATAAGGCTCTAGAGAATAGTTTAATATTTCTTAGTGTAATTTGAAAAGAAAAAAGAAACCAAATTTTTCTGACTAGAGGTGGTGAGAAGTATTCTGTGTCCACTGTGCAAGAGATATTTAACACATAATGTAAAGACTACAGAATAGAGCTAGGACAGCAGGGCACTGGAGTTGTATTCTCTGCTACTGACATATACTGTAACCTTGAAAGATTCTTGATCCTTTCAGTGTCTGAATTTCTTACTATAAAGCAGGTGCGAATTAGACATTTTGTCTTCCAGAAGCTGTGTCATGAGTATTGTGTCATAAATATTTGAGAATCACAGCTGAAAAAAAATAACTGGTGTGACACTTGATGCATAAACTTTGTGCTGTTAGAGAAAACTTAATTAGACCTAACACCTATACCTAGGAAAGGTTATACTGAGACATCACACACACCTGTGGAGAGAGAAAATTTTCCCTAATAAATCTCATATGAATGTGTTCTTAGAGGAGGAAGTTCTTTTGGCAGTGATAGAAGTGTGAAATTAGTTTTAGGATGCTATTTTCTAAGAACAAAGTATATTGGAGGAATCTGAAGGCTTTGCCTACTTTGGTTGTTAAGAAAAGAGCTATGCTGAGGAGTAAGAGGAAGAATTTTCTCATGGGAAATTATGGACAGGAAGGGAGGTATCAGGGACAAGCCATGGTTTCTGATGGTAGATGCTATTTGAAAAGGAACCTTCCTGGGGATGCTGCTTTAGATAGTTTCCCAAAGGAAAAGGTTTGTTTCATGACAGAAACAAACCTGTTAGGCCTCAGTGGCCCTTAGTTCAGGGTAAGAATATGTGGTTCTCTCTCTCACCCTGTTAAGTAAAGCTAATGGCAATTAGTCTTCTCTTGTGCCCTGAATTTGTAGGAAATTGTTCTAGATTGGTACTAAAGTCTCTGCTTCCAGATTTTCAGGCGAATGTATTAATATTGAAGGAATAAAGCAAGTATTCATCTTGCTAATTGCGTATTTGGATGTGTATATATATTAAACAGAAAATTAATTCCCGCCATTGATACTGTCAGGTGTGTCTGGTGAGTGTTCGTGTGTGCTTGTGTGCCTGCTAGAAATGCTCCTGTGTCATGAGACCCTGAGGGCTTAACACTGGAGATAATCACTCTTCAGCTTCCTACCACTGCACTCTGAAATCCAGTCTGTCAGTGAATGGTAGCAATGTTCCTCAGCAGACTAAATCTGGTAAACAACTCTTTGAGAATTTTCAGGTCTCAAATCATACTGTGTACTCAGGGCTCATGGAGGTGATTTCCTTGCTGTCCCCACCTTCTGCCATCCACACCCCTCCTGAGCAAGGGCAAGGGACGTTATGCACATAAACTTTAAGGTGTTCTGGAGGCTCTTGGTCACCTCGAGCTTTTGTACTTCTGATGCACTGTATAAGTGGAGGCTGGAGACATAGCTCAGGTTTAGAAGCTAAACAAGCTTGGAGGCAGGTATAGCTTCTGACAAAATACCTGCTGTTTGTCCAGCTATTGTGCATTTTCCTTCTCCATTTAATACAAGCAGCAGCTTCCTCTTCAATCCCCAATCCTGTTGTATGTGGCTGTCAGCTGATTCACTCATTAGCACCAGAAAAAAACCCCACATTTTCTGTTTCTTTCAGAGATGAAGAGAATTTGGCTTGAAGTTGGTATCTGTGCAGAGATGGAAAAAATGTATGATTATTTGTGATTTACTATATCCTGATGCTTAGGAGTTTCTATTTTATAAATGTACCTGGAAATTTTTCCATCATCTTTTGATGAGCACTTAGCAAG
Source organism: Struthidea cinerea (assembly GCA_013397865.1). Classification (NCBI taxonomy): domain Eukaryota; kingdom Metazoa; phylum Chordata; class Aves; order Passeriformes; family Corcoracidae; genus Struthidea; species Struthidea cinerea. The sequence continues at coordinate 3,092,372 of VZTI01005570.1, read as the reverse complement.
AGTTAACAATGCTCTGAAACGTTCAGATTTCTACTGTGACTTCTACAGAGTAATTTCTCCTTAGAGTAACTGCTTTGCAGAACTGACCCCATTGCTGGATTTTTTTCTTCTCTGGACGATCTTTTAAATTCATAAGAGTACAGATATTTTTAAGTTTGAATTTACTATGTAAAAACCTCAACCTGTTCAGTTTTTCAGTTCATTAGTACTAATTAGAACTCACTGTGAGTTGTTATTGCACTTTTATGTTGCCATACAAATGATTAAATCTCTACAGAATCACTCAACTGTACCCTAATACAAAAACTCAGCAGCAGTGCGTGTAAAATTAATATATCATCAATCAGCTAGGAGTGGACCTGGGAGGTAATGGTTTTATTTTACTTGTGTACCTGTTTTCAGTCTGAAGCTACTAAAACAAAACCTATGCAAAAATTAGTTAAGTATGTATAGGCTCACTCCTAGGACCTTATGCAGCTCAGCACTCACTTTATGCACAAAGTAGAGTGACTTTAGCTGTGCTTTTGTCCAATATATTTTTTCTTCAAACATCCTAGCCTCTACTCTTGTGCCACAGGGTCATGTTGCTTCAAACTCAGTGCATGTAATTTAAATATGTATTATGTATTCATGGATGACCTCGTAAAATTTGTCATACAAGGAGAAATAGGGTCCTAGGTATTATTTCTTATGGGTGGTTCAGGTCTTGATTAGTATTTACTGTCCAGAATAGTCAAATCAATCTTAAAATTGTTGTTACTTGCTAGAGTTAATACCCCACCACCCATTCAGTTATTTCTACTAAATTTAGGATTGTTCTGCAGATGTTTATCTCTTCTGTTAATTTTTTTGTTTTTTCCAGAAAAACTGTAGTCTTGAAAACACATCTCCCAATATTGTAGAACTGATCTGTAGCAAATACTTGGTTTCCAATACAGGAAAATCATCTTATAGTTTTGACTTGTACAATATTAAGCAGTAATTTTTTAGAGTCACTTCACCTAGTGATACTGTGAAGGATTTATTTTTTTTCATGTGAATTAGGGCAGATAAGAAACCCTGGGATGGACAATACACTTCCAGTCAAGAAGCATATAAAACTTGCTGATTCCTTGCCTCCTTTAGTGGTTTTGTTTGTTTTTTTTACATACAACTTGGTAAGAACTGCTATAAGTAATGTATCAAGCACAGAAATGCTATGTAGGGTTTTATTATTTAGGCCTTATTTTTAATCTGGGACTTTTATTTGGAAGGGGGAAATGTATGCCAAGGATTTCAAGACTGGTTGGCCTAAATCCTGGACAAATCATACTCTTGCAGGGCTGAGTTCTCTGCATTGAGCTGAAGGAGTTTGAACTGTTCTGGTTCTGCCCCTCCACTTGTGGGGTATACAACTCTAGGAAGTGCCTGTGCATGTCTGCTCATGTGTGTGGTGTGTATTTGATGCTTCTAGTAAGGCAGACAGAAAATCTTGCAGAGGGTAATCCCTCTGCAGTAAGGGCGCATTAAGATCTCTCATCTTACACATGGCATGTGATTATTCTGAAATGCTTGTCCAAATATCTGATGCTACATATTTGTACTAAGCCATGAAACTTGAAGCTGGCTTGTATTGTTCCAGTTTTTATGACATTTGGGGCACTTTCACTATTTTTAATTTTGAAGGCATTGTCATAGGGCAAGTGAATGAGTATTTGTCTAACATTAAGAGGTTTTTTTGGACCTTGAGAAATGACAACGGTTGCTGGCTAATATAAAAAAAAAACTATATAGAGGCCAGACTTGCAAAGTATTGAAAGGCTATGAACTGATCCATGTCTCTTCCTGCTGTTTTAGGTACTTTCTCCCCCTCTTCTTTTAAAGAATCACTCAAAGGACTGGAACAGTAGGCCTCTTTTTGTGGAAGGTGTGTGTTTCCTTCTTCAGTTCTTGATTTAGCATACTAACTTATTGAAGCCAAGTACAAGTCTTAATATAGTAGAAGGGGCATAATATGATGGCTTTTTTCCACTATCTATCCCCCAAAAACTCAACAAATACACTTTTTGAAAAACCTGATGCCAGTGTAAATCTGAAAATTATGCTGAATCCTTCTTGTTTCACTCAGTGTCACCACCAGGAAAGAAGCTGGGAGTACGGAAATAGATCATCTTTGTGATTCCAGTAACATCCATGGGAAGTTCTCCATTCTGGGCTCTGCCTTTAGCAAATGGCTGGAACTTAACAAAGCATTTGATCAGGGAATTCAGTCATGTTCCTGAGTATGTTAATTTTGCAGTATGTGAAGTAGGAAAGCACATTGGAAATCTGTTGTCCATTAAGAAAGCTTTTTTCACTTAAAATTACACTTGAAGAAGATGTGTTCGAATAGTAAGCTGCTATTATAATATGATTTCTCTGTTGAGTAGACTTGTTCTTTAAATGGAAAAGGAAATTTTGTTCTAACATTGCTAAAAATGCAGTAAAATACTTTACAGGATTTTGTTATGTATGTGGGAAACCAGCATAGTAAATGTAATAAATTATACATTTCTTAATAGAAATTTGGAGACAGAAGTTGCAGAATCCATTTTTGTGGTGAGTTGACCCTGGCTGGATGCCAGGTGCCCACCAAAGCTCCTGATCACTCCCCTCCTTAGCTGGATAGGGGAGAGAAAATATAATGAAAGGCTTCTGGGTTGATATAAGGACAGGGAGAGATCAGTCACTGATTACTGGGCAAAAGAGAGTTGGGGAAATTTGTTTAATTTATTGCCAATCAAATCAGAGTATGATGATGAGAAATAAACCCAAATCTTAAAAGTACCTTGCCTCCCACCCTTCCCTTCTTCTTGGGCTCAACTTTACTCCATGTTTCCTCTACTGCCTCCTGTCCAGCAGCGCAGGTGGACAGGGAATGGGGGCCACAGTCAGTGCATTGTCTCTGCTACTCCTTCCTCCTCAGGGGAGGACTCCTCCCACTCTTCCCCTGCTCCACTGTGGGGTCCCTCCCATGAGAGACGGTCCTCCCTGAACTTCTCCAGTGTGGGTCCTTCCCATGGGCTGTAGTCCTTCACAAACTGCTCCTGTGTGGATCCCCATGTGGCAACAAGTCCTGCCAGCAAACTTGCTCCAGTGTGAGCTCTCTCTCCCCATGGGGCCACAGGTCCAGCCAGGGTCCTGCCCAAGTGCTGGCTCTCCATAGGGTCACAGCCTCCTTCAGGCATCCACTTGCTCCAGCACGAGGTTCCTCCATGGCTTCAGGTGGATCTCTGTCCCTGTGGACATCCATAGGCTGCAGGGGCATAACTGCCTCACCATGGGCTGCACCACAGGCTGCAGGGGAACCACCTCCTCCTCCACCTTCTCTACTGACCCTGGGGTCTCACATATTCTCTACTCTCTCTGGCTGTTGTTCCAGTTGTAAAATGACTTTCCTGCCTTCTTAAATATGTTGTCCTAGAGGCACTACCACCATCACTCATGGGCTTGGCCTTGGTCAGCATGGATCCATCTTGGAGCTGGCTGGCATTGGCTCCATGGGACATGGGGGAAGCTTCTGGCAGCTTTTCACAGCAGCCGGCCCTCTAGCCACCCCAAGACCAAAATCTTATCATGCAACCTAATTAAATTTTGTCAAAGTGAGACATGGTAGTTGTTTTTTCTGGGACATTGGAGCTACAGAATGGCATGACTTCTAACCTGCCTATTTGCATTATGAAAGTATAATCCGTTGTACATCCAAATGATTCCATTGAGTGATAGCTAATAAAATGAGGGGACTAGAATCTCTGTAAAAGGTGAGTAGCGTAGAAACTGATTACACCAGTCAGTTCTGACCTGCAGGTTCAGTTGCATGTTTCCTGCTTACTACAACCTGAAAAAAGGTAATTTTCTTCAAATCCAAATATCATCCCAAAAAAAAAAAAAAAAAATTAAACTGGCATTTCACTCATCTGTTTGGTAGTGAGGGGAATGAATGACAAAATAGTAGACTTGCCACTCAAGGTGGAATTCCTGTGTGCCTGTTAAGGTTTTTGGGTAGTACCAAGGTAATGCTGTATTGTTGGAAAGGATGCTTGGAAGTCATGCGCAGATATGTGGCTCCCCACCTCCATTTCTGTTTTCTCCCCCTCCTGTGCCCCTGACCTAGTGGAAGAGGTTCTAGTTGCACTCAGCAAGAACATCCATTAAATGTGAAGTGAATATGTACAGAAATTGTCTCACCAAGCCATTTATTTGATTTCTTATGACACCTAAGGGCAGTTAACATGCTGACTGATTTGGGGGCGATAGGTGTGGGTCTCAAGTAATAGCAATGAACTTCTTGAATTATGCTTTAATAAGCATCAAATTTCAATGTATATATAATATAATGCCTCAGAGGAGGGTTTGTTGAGTCTTGAGATGGAGCTGTAATTCCATCGAAGCAGACCCAGGGAGCTGCCTGAGTGAAGAGACTTTGTTCTGTTGCTTCAGTCTTGCTGTGGCGTGGTCTTGCCTCTCTCAGGAGTTTTAGTACTTTTTTACTCCCTGTCTAATATTAATTTAAATTGTCCATTCCTAAATGAAAGCCCAAACAGTTGATAGCCTTTGGATGCAACACCTGTTTTAATGTTACGCAGTAGGCTACTGGCTACTCTTCAGGGATGTATTTCTGTTGGTACTCTGTGGAACAAAGAGAAGAAAACAGGCTGCAAATCCTCACCTCTGTGAATACTCTTTTGCTTGATCCTTGTAGTGGATTCACAATTGCACATCAAAGCAATTCAAATTTCAATATAAATCAAGGTATGGTGGAACAAAGCGTTTTGCAGGTGATACAGCTGGCATGTTGTGCTGATGGTAGGCATGCCTTTAAGGGATTTCCTTTGGAATAGTTTTAATGAGGTGGGATGAAGATCAGTGAAGGTTTAAAACAGGTTAGAGAACTCAGCAGTGAAATGGGGTCAGGAGGTACCAAAGAATTCAAGGTGAGAAGTAGTATGGAAGCCAGGGATTTTTGTTTTCCCTGAATGTTGGAGGGCAGGTTCCTTGTTCCCTGTTGCTGTCAGTGAAAGGCAGTCTGTTAAAAGAGTCTGTGGACTATGCTTTGCTATGAACTAATTCTGGTGTGCACCCTGCTTGGGCAGCAGTGCTTATACAGGCATTGGATGCTGTATGAGAATCCAGCCTCCAGAAACTATTTGAGAGGAAAGCTGCTTCTCTTTCTGCTGCTCTTGAAACTGTGTGCTCAGTGAGGAGCCCTGAGAAGCAAAAATGTTATCCTCTTTTGCCAACAGTAAAATCATCAAAAGTCCTAGAAAATAATTTTGAAGCAATAGCTTGTAATTTTCAGAGAATTTAATTTTAAAGACTTTTGAAAATAATACTATCATTAGCTAACATAGTAGCATTTTCTAGTGGGGTGCTAAAGATGTTAACGTATTGCTGTGTGTTTGCTTAGCACTCCTCCCTTAGGCAGCATATGGATTTGTTTAGGTCTCTAACCCATGTGCTTTTTATTCATTGTCTGGATGATCCTGTGAAGCTGGAATCCCCAGCAGCCCTGGCTCTGTGTTTTACTTCTGCTGTCTGGGGCATAATGGATGATCTTTTTTTTCCTTTTTACTCCCACTGTGCAAAATAGCAAGTGGAAGTTTGTCTTCAAGCTACTGTGCCCAGTCCCTAAGTCTGGCTTGCCAGAATCCCTGTGCTTTTGGAGTCACAGCCTAATTTGAGCCACATCAATGAAGAGATAATTAAATAACTGAGCTCTTCCATTTGAGAAGCTTCGCCTCTGAGGCACTTTTTACTTTCACCTCTGACTTTGGCAACACTAAAATAATCAATATTGAATCAAAAAATATGGGCAGCGAGAAAATATTTCTCTTCTGAGAGAAGAATGATCTCAGTACTTGTGAGGTCTTTTTACTGAACAGATAGAACATTCCCTGTGCAGATGCTCTTGCTCTGAGTGAGAATGAAACCTTCAGCTCTTACCTGTCATTTTAGGCCATTTAATCTCATTGTTCCTTTTTCTTACATCTCTTCTTCTCCCACCAGTAATCTTCTTCCTCCAAAAATCCCACCAGTGCAAACCCACTCCTCTTGCTGGAGGACCCAGCAAGAATTCTCTTCAAAGGATGAGAAGAAATTTCCCTCTCAACACTTTTTGTTCTTAATGCCTCCCTTCACATTAACACATGTCTGTAGCAGATTGTACAAACCAGTATCACTGGAAGCAGTTCCTATGTCTTGCTCTGCTCCACTACACTCTAACTGGTGCTCAAAATGAGAAGTTGTCCTTCCAGTTAGGCCTTATCTCCGTTAATAAGATGGAATTTATTAAGCTCAAAAAACTCCTCACCCTTGATGATTGTAGCTACTTAAATTGTTTTGTTCCTGCATTAGTAATATCTGATAGTCATAATTTTTCTGTGTAGATAAAAAAGAATCCAACAAAGTGGTTTTAACTGTCATTGCCATTATTTCTTAGTTGTATTTGGAAAACAAGATGCATGCCTCCCTCATGATTCTGGTTTTAGTGCTTAATACATTTTTTTAGGAAATGAAGACAGCTTACTGTAGATAAATAAGATATTTTGTAGGCTGGTGTTTAGTTCGTTGACTGAGCCTTGCTCTGTACTAAAACAACACTGAAACGTAAGTATTGAGTTGAAGCTGCTGAGAACTGGAGTTTGTCAAATCTGTTAACTATTTGCAGTTGCGTAGGTTCAGAGGAGCTGTGTTTGCTTACCTATAAAACTCTTCATATCTCTTTTTCTAGCAAGGCTATTTAAAGATCTGTAGTGTGACAAAATCTCCGTTCTCAATAACAATAAATATTCAGTAAGGAGCCACTCTTCGTGTGTTCACGTTAACCATAAGAGTTCTTTGTGGCACATAGCAATAAAATGAGCAGCCTGACTTCCACCTTGCTAAAGGGCACTGAGAGGAAAGGAAGCAAAACCACACTTCTAAATGAAAACCAGTTAGCTGTAACAATCCTGTTGATGGGTTCAGTATTAGTCCTGATGTCAGCTGCAGAATGCACTTTCTGCCCTGAGCCTCCTTGCAGGCCTGGTTAACCTTTAGTTGCTGTGCAGCAGACACTTCAGGAAAGTTACTAGAAAAACAGCTTGCAAAATATTTGTAATTTGGAATTTTATAGCAGTGTGTGTACAGAAATTCTATATTATTCCTACTGCTTGTGCTATATAGTCCAGTAGTATTTTAACAACAGAAGTAGTTTGCAGCAGCTTCAGAATTTGGGGTGTTTTTTGTCTCCTCAGTTGTTAGCCATGTAAGAAACAGGCTGTTTTCTGCCACTCTTCAAATGTCTCTTTTAATGTTTTACATTTTGATTGACAAAATTTTTTTTAGAAAGCATGTATTAGCTCTTCCACTTGCTTGAATGTTTTCTAGGCAGTGAAAAAAGTCCTGTGCTTTGATGTGTTGTGAATGGGCTGATGTGAGCTTGGGGGATTAGTGTCTGAGTTGCTGGGCTCACCATCTGGGGGAATAATTTAATTTATTTTCTTTTTTAAGAAAGGTCTGCAAAAGACCTTGAGGTCAGTGCAGCTTGAGAGAAGTATTCACCAGGAATCCAACTGAAAGAACCTCTGGCATTCTAATTGTATTTACAGGCTGTATTTAAAAAAAAAACAAAACAAAAAACTGTTGGAGTTCAGATCCTCAGTGCATATATATCTTCTGATAAAGTGAACAGAAGTAAAAATTTGTCCCAGTGAACTTTGTCCCAGTAAAGTACAAGTTCTTGCCTCCCAGAGCTCTGTGTGCTGGCTTGTAGACAGTAGGAGGCTCCAGAAGGAGAGAGGCCATTCTGTCTCTCTCCCTTCTTTCTTCTGAGTATGTTTAAAGTAATGAGGCCAGCTATCCTGTCTAAATGAATCAACACCCAGTTTCAGCTCTTTTTCCTTCAATTGGACTCCGGAGAGACAAAATCTTTGGTACTCCTCAGGAGTTGTTTCCTGAAATTTGTGAAAATGGGCTCATATCTGGAGCGCAACTTAGACTAAGTTTACACATCCTACTGTGTGTTAGTTCAGTTCCCTGTGTAACTTGAAATGGTTTTACACAGGTAGATTGAAAGGATCTGGTTTTTGAAGCCCAAAAGCACTTCTGTGAGTATCCCCAAAGGGATTATATAGCTTACCATTTTATTATACAATTATGTATTCTATGAACTTTGACTCTGTAGATGTTAATACACATAAAATACTGTTGCTTCTTCTCTTATTAATTTATAATTCTTGGCAATTGTATTTGATTAGATTGCTGTAGTAATTAAATACTAAGTTACCTGTCTAGTTCAGAATTCTCTCCAACAAATATTCTGGTAGTGAACCCTCCTCCTGTATTCTGTAAAAAGCCTGGCTGGAATGTTAAGGGTTCTCCTTCTATCTCCTCAAATGAGAAAGAGACAAACAAGGTATATAAGGGCAATGAAGCTGGTGAAGGGTATAGAAGATGTGTTCTGTGAGCAGTAGCTGAGGGAATTGTGGTGGTTTATTCTGGAGAAGAGGAGGCTTAGGGGAGGTCCTCATTTCTCCCTAGAAATACCCAAAAGGAGGTTGTAGTCACTTGGGAGTTTGTCTCTTCTGCTGTGTCTGAATTTATCAGCAAAATGTTTTTTGTTCGTTCTGGTAGAGCTATTTCATTTTTTGGCATCTGCTCTCCATACTAAGAATAGATGATATAATGCTTCCAGGAAAATACCACGGAACATTCTGTTTGCAGACTACTTGTTTATGTGGTAGTTATTGAAAAAAGCAGTAAGGGACAGGTTTTTAAAGGAAAGCTGGAGGAGAAGATCAGGGAAATAGGGAGCAACAAAAACAAGTGCATCTGGAAGTTTAGAGGGTAAAATAAGTACTAAAAGAAACTTACATGGATGGTGAAGCAAACTTAACAGATACTGGGGAAAGAACAAACAAAAATTAACAAATTTAGCCTTCAGAAAGAGGGCAAAACAAAATTCTTAACTGTGTAAGGGAAGCAGAGGGAATGACTGAAAAGGAATAACAAGAGTAAAGGAAGGAGACTGGGCAACGGAGACGAGAGTTTCCCTGGAGCTGGGCAAGTAAGGAAACAGCTCTCTGGGGGCTGTTATTGCGTGACCTGCTGTGTAACACTCTTACAACCAGGTCATAAAAAATCAAGTTATCTATAGTCATAACTCAACTAGCTCTTAGGTAGCAAGGTCAGATATCTCTTAGGAAATACCTGCATCTGTGTTTAGCCTAGTGATTTTGGGTGATGTTGAGGTTTATGCACACCCCCAAAAGTTCCAAAAATCTGAGCAAATGTATTGTGAGAAGAAATCTTCCTAACTCCTGTCATTCCCGCCCACCTCCGTGATGTCTAAAGAGGCTGAGTGAAGCAGGCTTTGGGTGTGAGGCCATACAGGGAATGACAGCAATACAAAAATCATCTCAACTCCTTCCTTTTCCAAAATCATGTGCAGCTTTAGCTCCAATCCAGTTCACAGGTTGACTGCTCAAAGACTTGCAGCAATGTATAGGTTGGAATGCTTAATGGATGAACAGCAGCATTCTTAATAGTAATGGGTGCTGGTTTGTGCCAGCATAAAATGTACATGTGTCTGTAGCCTCAAACAGTGATTGAGAAGGAAGGATTCTCTTGGTGGGATTTTTAGAATATTCTGGTCAGGGTTTGGTGTTGGTTTTTTTTTTTTTTTTTT
>VZTI01005570.1:3040207-3082630 GCA_013397865.1 Struthidea cinerea | reverse complement strand
TTTTTTTTTTTCCCCTTGAGGAAGTTAGCAGTCGACTCATGGAGAAAGGCTGTGGAAACAGCAAATTTTCATTCCAAATGCCAGCGTTATGCCATCATAAAACTGAAAACTCTGGAAAACATTAAGAGCAGATCTCTGTCATGATTCATTTTCTGCTCATTTCCTGATGTTTTTGCAAAAGACACCAGATTTTCCAGAGTAGCCCAGGAAAATCCAAACTTGGCCCAGAACTTTCTCAAGAGATCCATTTTTTTCCTGTGATTGCATGGGTAATGACAAGAAATCAATTTGTCTAGACTACACTTCCAATATGAAATATAGAATAAAGCACAAGTCTGAAATGATTAAGGAACGCTCCTTTATATGATCTTTTAGTTCACATCAGGGATTTTTCTGATGAAGTATCATGTGTGTGTTTTTACACATGATCCTCACAAATACTATCCTGTAACATGCTTGTGTGGCTACATTCAGATTCCATCTCTCCTTTTCAGCCTTAAAAGTTCTCTGTGGTCATTTTTCATTATGAATTAACTACCTGTTAACTAGATGTAAGCCCCAAGTTAAATGAAAAGCTGCATAGAAAAAGCTGAATGCCCTGTGCACAGGGTGTTGGATTGGTCCAGGAAAGCCCTTCATCTTGGGCACTATCCACGTACATGTCTTGCTTAGGGCCAGCAAACACTCCTAGGATTCTCTTAGGTTAACTTTATTGCTAAAGTAAAGATTCCAGGTTTTAAGAAACATGCAAAAATGACAGCATGGGAAAAATGCCTCTACCAGAAAAAGGGCACTTGTCTTGGTTTCAAAGACCCTTCACATTCAATCCCTCTTTTACCTACCATTCTCTTGTGCTGTTGAGATTTTTATGACTGGCCTCTAATAGGCTTCTTATGGCATCCTTTATCACCCACTTGTTATGTTTTCTGATAAGCATCTTCTAGTTTTCTTCCGGTATCTTCTTGTCTTCTTCAAATTCTTCCTTAAGTTAGCTTTTTTTTTTTTTTTTTTCCTGTGATGCATAAGAAAATGTCACTCTGCTATGCTGGCAGTAATAATTTAATTTTTTTTCTTGTGAAAAATGTATGTATCACAGTTGGGTGACAAATTATGACATGTAAGTATTCCAAGAATGCAGAGTAGCAGACTTGAAATATGTATGGTTTCTAATTTTTATTTTCACTTTGGCTTAAGTAGGATCACTTACAGCTGTCATTTTCTGAGAGAAATGTGTTGGGTCTCGCCTCTGGAGTCCCATCGCAAAAGGCTGAACCCGGGACCTCAGTCAGCTCAAGACTTACTGCCCCTAGGCTGATAAAATGCACATTTGTGGTATGAGTGGATTGGATGGACAGAGCAAACAATGACTGGAGTCACTGATCAGGAATGAGTCCATAGGGGTTTGGGATACAGGTGAGGAGTTGGAAGGAGAGGGTCTGTTGCTGGAGCAGCCAAGAGAAAGGGGGTCTTGGAGGAAATAAGGTAGTTTGTATGATGCTGGTAAGGAAGGCACTGTCAGGGTTTCTCTGTATAAGAGTGTGGGGAATGTTGTGGTAGTTCCAACAGTTTTATAATGCCAGGAATAAAGAGGTGATTCTGAACACTGCATATGAGACCATGGGCTCCCTTCCTCACACCTTTCACCTCACTGTCTTTCTTCCAGGCAGCTCTCAGGGGACAGTGAAACTTTTCCAACCTCTAAGAAACCTCCATTCTTAAGCCTTTCACCCTGTCTGACAGTGGTGATGGTACACAGTGACTGTTCTGTACTGCTCTGCCAGTGGAGAAGGACAACCTGAGCATTTCCCAGTGTGGAAAAAGAAAGGACACAGTTGTGACAAGAACAGGAGAAAAATCTTGAACATTGCTGTTCCTGATGCTACCAGAGAAGCAATTTCTAAGCAAATAGCATCTTTTATATACCTTGAAGAACTGAAGACCTTTATGGTTTCTGCAATTCCAGATCTTATGTTCAAAAGGATTTTTTTGTTTTAGTCTTGTGCTCTAAGCAGAGTTCATTTTTACCTCTCTCAGCCTGTAATTTTACCTTTCAGACCACTGTCTCTGAAATAGGAGGCTGGTTATGGATTAGGATCACTAATGAGCAAACTTCTTGAATATAAATCTGTGGACAAAGATCCCTTGTTGTAGTGGCAAATTCTGCTGCTGAAGTCTGACTTGAGCTTCTGAAACAAACTCACTTGGATGGTGGGCATGGGAAAGCTACTGCTGTGATGTTTCCTATTTACTTGCATTCTAACTAGGAATGCCTGCTGTATGTATTCTTAACATATGTTAACCTCTCTGCTGCAGTTCTTGCCAAGAAACTGTCACAAAGGTTATTTAGCAAATGAAACTGCATAGGAAACATTCCTGTTGTACTGGCATGCCTGCTGTAACTAATTGGGCATGTAAAACAGGAGGGTGAAGATAAAAAAAGCTATCTGTGTACAGTGTTTAGGTAAAGTGCGTGATATTTTGCATCATAATTATAATCCTTTTAGATGGTGTTGATCTCCAGAAAGGCAAGCAAATGTTGGGAATGAAGTCCAGCATGAGCCTTCTCCAAGGCTCATTGTTAGCAACGTGGGGCCAAGTCATGCAGGGCTGTTTTTGCAACTATCCAAAGTAGGATTTTTTTTGTTTCCCAGTGTGTGTACACACTGTAATCTACATAGGGTTTGTTTCTTTTCACCTTTTCCAGTCAGGCATCCTGACTCCCACCCTCTGACCCCAAACTGGTGGCAAAAGTTGCTATTTCATTGCAGAACAGGGCTGTGATTGCAGGGTTTGACTGTTTAATGTTACTTTCGCCAAATAAAGGAAGGGACTAATTCCTGCTGAAAGTGTCTTGGTTCTGCCCACCCATTTCCTGAGAGGTGAATGGGTGCAGAAAGGTGGCTTTGAATGTTTTTAAACAGAAGCCGCATTTCCAGGTAGGGCTGGAGGGCTGAGGAAACTCACAGAGTGCACAGCATGACAGGGGTGGCTTTATGCAGGGAGGAGCAAGGCAGAGGGGGAAAATGGACTCATTGATAGCACATCAGGCCATGTTTCAAATAGATTTGCATATACAAAGTGGATTAGAACTGAAAGTCTCACATCTTATATCTGTTTTTCCCTGTGGTAAATAATCAGTTCTAAATTGTAGATGATTTCCCTTTCCTTTCCTTTCCTTCTCCCTTGGACTACTTATTCTCCCAGGCATGCAAGAGACTTTTGTTTTCTTTAATCTGGAAAGTCTTTCTAAACTCAGGAATGCTACTTGGCTCAGGAAGCACAGTAACAGTCAAGAGAGATTGAACTGTTATCCCTACGAAGACAATTAAAAAATAATGTGCATGCCATTGTATTTAGCACTCTGTGGTGTCTGCCTCTTGTTTAACTGAGATCACAAGTATGAATTAAGTGCCCAGTATGGTAATATAAACCAGTGACTTCCCAAAAGGCAGAGCAAAGGAGCGTGTGGTCTTGTAACTTTTATTGTTAAGTTTAAATTACAAAATAGATTTACAGTAATGCCACTTTTCATTCCAGATACTGAAATCCTTCATCATTGTAGCTTTAATATTGTAAGTGTTGGCCAATATTACACTTCTAACAAGAGAGTCATAAACAGGTAGAAATAAAATAGGAATTAAATTGTAGATTAAGAAAAAATGTATGCTTGATATATGTGTATGCAGAGTCAGTTGTAGCTTGCCTACATCAGCATAGATTAACAGAAATTGGTATAACCACCTGCCTTTACTTACCATTTTAATACATATTTATAACTAACCATGCCATTTTAGAGCTGCTGAAGAGAATACCCAGATAAATGTATTTCCATAAGTTCTAGGCCAAAGATAAAGCCAATCTTGTAAAACAAGATAAGAAGGCAAATCTAAGCCTACATAGTAATATGGGCATGATTTAATTAATAATTTTAGCAGAAGAGATTTATAATTGTCCTTATACCTTTAAAAGGATTTGATGAAAAGAATAATTTACTGTGTTGTGATTTGACAGGATGTTTTGGGTTATATGTAAATAAACTAGATATTTCTGACCAACTGTGTCATGAAGTTACAGGGAGTAAGACCAGTTTGTGTCTTAGGCTGAGACCTTAGGCCCATATCTATCCATCCTGCATTCAGATCTACAGCCAAAGCTTGTGACTTAGCCAGTGCAGATCTGGGTGAATTCTGGATAGGTCCTGCTCAATACTGTGAGACATTTAATGTTATTGCTTTACAGGGCTCACACTTTGTACATGGAAAACTGGCTGTGGCCCCTGCATAGTTTGAATGAATCCCTCATTAGACCAGTTCTCCTGAGTTTTTAAAATTCTTAATGTGTGCTAAGGCAATACTAAAAACAGTGTGTCTGGATGTACAGATCTATGGTTTCTTAGCACAAGTTTCTACTTCAGGAATATTGCCATTCAGGCAAAACTTAAAATATTTGAGAAAAGCAACTTGGGCGATGCAATGCACCTTTCATATATATTGCACCACATAAGAGATTTCAAGGAGGTCTTACTGCATGTATGTAGCAGATCAAAACAGATTTTATTTTGTAACATTTGGATTCTTTTCATGTATTTGAAACTGACCTCTTGGCATACAAGCTCACACAATTCACCATGTGTGCTGCGTTACCAAACTTTTGTATAGTTATTTAATTTAGAGTTTTCTTTGTATGCTTGGAGTTTGGCAGCCTACTGCATATTGCATGTATTCTGAGAAAATGCCTCAATCTCCTGTAGGAAGCACCATTGCTCACTCATTGACTCTGGTATGATGATCCTTTGAAGTAGCAGTGGTTTCTTTTCTTGTCATCTATGGTTGGTTGTAGGTCCTCAGATCCTGAGTTTCCAGCTGCACATGTGCTGGCACACTCCCTGTGAAGCCAGTGGCAGTCAGGGCATCACACTCTGCTGCAGGGTTGTTGTTCAGTTTGTTAAGGGAGGCAGAAAATGCTGAATGATACTTCGAAAATGAATGTTAGAAGTTTCATTTCTAGCCAAATTATCTTGGCCTTCCATCTTCTGCCATCTGGCTGTATCCAACAGTAACTCCCACTAATTCCTATATGTGAGCTTTGGTTGGCTCTAGCTGTAGCCCATGGAGGTGCAAGACATAAGGCAGTTTGCCCAAGATAACTTTGTGTCTTTTGAGCTTATTGGGTTCAGTAACAGTCGGCATTGTTTTTGATTCTTGTGGATAATTGTAACCATGCTTTCTACACGTGGATGAAAAAATCAATGATTGAAACAAATCACTGTTCTCCTGTAGCTATTTCTGTCCTCTAGATTTAGCAGTGCTTTTTCTTCAGAAAAATGGTGGTAAAGCTTTTGCAGACTGTTCTTAAGTAAGCAGCGCTACTGCCGTGAAATGTGATGCTGAAGTTCTTGCCTTTGCCGCTCCACTCTGGGCTTATGAATAGTGTTTTGTGTGAGTGTGCATGCAGCTATCATTCTAAAGCTACTTCAAGTTTTGCAGGCACTATGTTTTCTCACTGATGAAACTGAGGGTTTAGCCCATTAGCTGACATGCCAACAGGGCTTCCATGTGCCTTCTGCCCTAAGCTGTCCCTGAGGAGTGTGAGGACTTGTTCCTTGCTTTTTAGTTATCCAAGCTTCTACTGTGGTTCCTGGTGGAATAAATAAGTTGAAGCAGGAGATGTTAAAAACCAGAAAAGTTTAGAGATGAAAGAAGGAAGACATATTACACAAATTAGCTAGATGTTTTTATGGATTGAAACCTATTTGCATTAATTTGTGGTTTTTTTTCTTGAGCTTGTTGCAGTAATTCTGCCTTTACTAATGCTAAGGAAAAACACCTCGAGTAGGGATCAAATTTTCCCATTTTTTTTTCCATGTGCTGCATGTTGGGGGTGGAAAAGTGTGTACAGGGAGAAGGATGATCAGATACTTCTCATTTGAGTTCAAAAACTACTTTGGATTGTTATAAGCTTGTCTTTACAATGAGCAGACTGCTTGAAATTCTTCTTGCCAATTTTAAAATTTCCAGTTGTTGTTGTGGCACAAAAAATTCAGAATATGAGCCACATAAAATTAGAAGGGCAGAAAACTCGGTATGAAAGCAGCAGCAGATTCCTGCTCAGTTTTGCTGGACTTTGAGTCTGACCAAGAGACCCAGTAGCACGGGATGACTTTGAAGGCTGTCATATCACACTGTTTGCAGCAATTTTGTTCTGCGACCTGGAAAACTAAACTTGCTGTTGCAATGACAATCCCCGGCCACGAAGCTGCTCAGAAAGCAAAAGAGGCTTGCCTGGTTTTTTACATATCTGCACTTGATGGGTGAATCTAGACAGGTCTGAGTTCAGTCCCCTCTGGTACTCCTACTACGTGATGCTGCGTTTTTCTCTAAAGTGTTTTTAATCCTGAGGATATGGAAAGATTAATGGGGAAAGATGGGGAAAGTCTTCACCAATCACTTTGAATAAACCTAAGTGATGTTAACAATCTTTTTGCAAACCATTCTTGGGCATAGACTTCTTTTTAATCTAAGGTATTTTTTATTATTTCAGCATAGTTCTGCCGAGCTCCTCCACAGCTGTGAGTTAGAGAAATAACTTCTAATCACTGTGTCTTTTAATTGCTGGAATACATGAGCATCCAGGTTTTTCTCATTCATTTCCTGTGCTTTTGAAAGAAATTGAAATGTCTTTCCTCCAATTCCTTTCTCTCTTCCGTTTGAACTCTATTCCATAAGGGCAGTGCTTATAGAAGGTGTGTACTTGCCTTTTTCATTATTGGTATAAAACGTTTAAGAAAAGATCCAATAAAAATTTCAATTTTGTACATGTTAATTAAGGTGAAATTTATTCTTTGCACACAGTAAATATTTTCTTGAAACAAAAATAAAACAAAAAACCCCCAAAAAACCAGCCCAACCCTTGCTACCTTGTTTACTTAGCTAAAATCAGATTACTGTAAGTGCATTTTAATGTACCAGTGTCTTTTGGTTGCTGCTGGTTTAAACTATTAAACTGTTGCTGCTGGTCTTAAGTCAAAGTTGTCACAGGCCTGTGGAGTTGTTTTCATGATAATCAAAGACTGTGTATTTGTTCTTCCTGACTATAATCAAATCTGTCTCTTGGACTTCCTGTTTTCCTTTGGGTTTTTTTAACAGCAAAAAAATTTTTAAATACTGTGTTTTCCTTTTGAAGCATAAATGCATTTACATTGTTACAAAGCAATTTCCAGATCAGACATTACATTGCAGTAAATTCAGTTCAGCAGTCAGTTAGGGACTCTGAGTATGACTGAAGTAGATATGCAAGTCATTCCAAGTCATTCGTCTATAATAGTTTTGCATGTGATTTCATGTATTTAAATTGCAGCCTTGAAATTAAATTGCAGGCATCAATGAGTTAATTTTATATAAAGTTGCATTCGTTGTCTTCATACAGCAAATCTACACTAAGTGTAGCAGACAGTTCCTGAAGTAGCTACTATGTGAACATGAGGGAGAGAAATTAGGAAAGGAAATTCGAAGTGGACTGCTATCACTGCATGGCATTTCAGTGGACATGGTGGCTGGCAGGTGGCGTTTGTTTTTTGGTGTCTCCTGTTGTTCAGCAGTTAACAATTCTTCCTCTGTGCCCTCTGGTTAGGTGCCTGGCTACATCTGTGCTGTAATGGGCAGTTGATAGAACACAGAGGCACCCTGCAGTGGGTTACGAAATGTATTCAAAGCATTGTAGAAATAATGGCTCATACAGAGAGAGGTCTGTGTTAGAGCTGGCTTGTATACATAGACTATAGAGATCCATGCTTATCTATCATTCAGATAATGTGATTATTCCTTCAAATAGAATACCATGAGAATTGATGGATTCTTCTATCAAAATTGGAAGATAAGCTAACAAAGCATGAGTAGCAGGGGATGACTGGGTGAAATATAATGGCCTTTCATATAGTGGGTCGGTTCAAGACATGATACTTTCTACTGTTCTTGAAAGGCATAAAACTGTAAGGAAATATATCATTCCATTAATCTTCTTTTCTCATATTCCTCCTCCTTTTCCATCTCCCTTTACTTCAGTGGATCCCTAAAGCCTTAGAAAAATCTGGCAATGGGAGCTTTTATCCTTTGGGAAGTGAGCTGGTTTACTCATACTGCTCCCCAGAACAGCAGCTGAGAACAGTGGGAATTCAAGTGTTTGCATTTTTGTTGGCTTTGCATTAAGCAACAGGAGAATAGGTTATTTGTGATGGAATTCACTCCAGGTAGTTGACATCACTCAGCAGCAGCCCACAGCAGCAGAGCTGAAAGAACAGGGAAGCATTAAATAAGAAAGCAGGTGTGCAGTCGTGCACACTGAATGGCACCTTCATGGAGCAGCAGCAGCAGTAGTGAGCACTCTGTGTTCTCTGAGCATTGCTGGGGTTTGTAATCTGTGCACTCCATGTAAAATGGACACAGGGGAGTGAGGACTAGCTGTGAAAAAATAGAATGCTTCCACATACTTCTACAGAGCCCCTTTGGAATAACTGCAGTCCCTTCCTATTTGTCTGTGAACACAAACTGAGATAATCTTCCTTCCTCCTTTCTGTTCCCTTGGCATAATTCTTGCACTGCTTTAAAGCCTCTCATAATATACAAGAATTTTCTTTCTGACCCATGAGAGAGCTGAGGCTTCTGAGCTCTAAATAATCCTGGCCAGCTTGGGCTGAATCTCTTCACTGTCTATCAGATGTTACTGCTTGTAAGATCATGAAAAGCTTTTAAGTAAAATTTGTTCCCACTGCTTGACTTGATTACTTTTAAGCAATGGTGAGTTGATTCTGTACATCATGCAAGCTGCAAATCATTTTATCGGGTCCTCCATTTGTTCTCTAACTTCATAATATGTTCTATTCTTCTTGCATAAAAGAATAGAACTGAAAGAAGGATGCTTCTCTTCCCCTATCTTTGTGAGAATGGGGGACAGTTTAAAAAATACCAGTTGGCACTTTACATCTAATTGTATCTGTTTCCTGTTATTTGGTTGCCAAGATGAAGTGTGAAGGGTTGCAAAAATTAGAAGTGAGATAAGTCAGAATTAAACTGCAAACAGTATGTGCCTTTATTCCTAATGGTTTGCTGTAAGATGGAATACATTCACTAGACCCTGAATAACTGTCCAGGGACATTGTTAGAATGAACCAGCTAGATGTTTTCTGGAAGAAAATACACAACATTCTATATTTTTTTATGTGCACCCAAGTGGAATAGCCCAATTCAGCAAAGTTTTGGTTAATGCCTTTTGAAAATTAAGCTCAAATGAATACTTGGGAAAGAGTAGTCCATGAAAGACCTATTTTTCCTAAGGGAATGAGAATGTGACTGCAGACACACCTCCATGTGGTGTAACAATACTGTGTTCACCCTCAGATATTCTTTGTACTGATTGTGGCTTACTATGGCTGTTTCTATTTATCAAGTACATATACGCAGTGCACCAACCTATAATTCAGAATAACAACTTCATCATGTTGTACTATGTATGTAATTATGCAAGGTCTTATACAGGATACACACCATGACAAAAAAAAGGCAGAAAAAATGCTGTGAATTATGCAGTGGCGAATGATTAAATTCTTCCTGCTTTCATGTATATTTTATACTGCAAGTCACAACTTCCAGGCCTAATGCATACACTGATCATTTGTTTTGCAATCTGTCAGCCTTATTGCATCTTAGCCATCTCTAAAACAATTTAGAGTGTAATATTTGAAACAATTATAGGTGATCATGGATTGATGTTTCACTGAAAGATGATTTTATTTAAATCTTAGATTCTTATCCATGTTCTGCTAACATTTGTATAAATGAGTGACAGGTGAATTTTAAGCATTATTAGTAAGTTTAATAGTCAAACTCTTCAAGGGATTGTAAGCCTGCTACTTTTTTTTGTTAAATTGCTGCCTTCCCTTTTTAAACTTAAGTGACAAATTAAGTTTAATTAATTCCTACCTTCTTGAACCAGTCCTTTCTGATTTAGGTGCTGATTCTTTGAGTTGCTAAAATATCATGTTTCTTGATATGTAAGAGTGGAAAATACTGGAAAGAGACAATAAGTTGGGTGTGGTGGCTTTGGTGTCATGTCATGTCCCCCACTTCCCCAGGTTTTTCCCAGCCTCTGGGCTGGCTAGATTTTGGAACTGCTTAGGAGAGTTTTTGGAGTGAAGTTTAGGCAGTAAATGATTGGAAACCATAACAGCATTCTTGGCATCTGCTTAGTAATTTTATATAATCAGATGCCTCCTTTTAGTTAGTGGTTTGTTAAATCACTGGTTTATAGATTTTTAAGTGCTTCACTCTGTGTGCAGCTCTAAAGCTCAGTCTTATTTTCCTGGAATTGAAATTGCTGATCTGGAAGGCACATTTCCTCTCTCCTCCCTCCCCATGTGTTTCAATCTTTTGTCTTTTAACAGTTATGCTGGAAAGGGTAAACTATTATAAGTTTCACTGCAAGAACAGTGAAATGTCAAACAGTGAAGTTGTAACTTCTTAATGCAGACATCATGGAAGTGCTCAGTCCCACCTCACACACTAATTTTTGACATTACATGTACCTGAGAAGAATATATTGTCCTGCTACAGAAAGTTCATCTGACAGGGTGTTCTCTGGGATAAAACTCTGTATGGGATGTAAGGTAGCTACCATGTAACAATGCTCTTTAGCCAGGAAAGGTACAGTGAAAAATAACTAAGCATAACGATCAAGGACTTCATGGCAGTTAATGCAGATAGCTGAATTATTTGTTGATTATTTATTTGAATAGTTGGACCACCTTTTTCATATTGGGCAAAATCTAATGTCTGTGAATGTGTTCACTACTTGTGTGATACTCTGTAATTGATACTACAGACAAATTGTATTCAGCATTTTGTAAATATGCAAGTTTTTGGGGGCTACTTTTTGATAAGCACATCAAAATCCTGAGAGCCACCATCAAGCAAGAGAATCCTGTTGTGTTTGTGTACATAAATATCAAACAAGTAAATTGTCCCAACCTTCCTTTCTTTTTACCAAACCTTTGCTAGAGGTGTATCTTTTAAGGCACAAGGTGATTTAATACCTGACACTAACATTTGAGTTCTCATGTTCCCTTTGTGATAGGGTATCTGTTCAGTTGCATGTTTTGGAAAATTTGATAATATCATTAATTTCTCTCTACAGTATCTGCTCTGCAAACAGCCTTCAACACAGTTTGAGCTCTGAAATAGGAAAACTGCAGAATGAACATCAGTGACCGCTGTAATACTCCGAGGGCGCAGTTAGGCTACAGTTTCATGGGGGTGTCTCATGGTCTGGAAGTAAATCTTGTTGAGTGATAATTTTATGTCAGCTGCTTGTTGCTAGGAGAAAAAGGTTTACTATGTTTCTACAACAGATGCCACAGAAAGATTTCTCCATCTTTTAATGCCACTGATATAATCACATTTGTGGAGAAACAACAAGTTACTAATGAGACTGGACTCCAAAGTATTGTGAAGTCCTTGAATTTCCACTGGTGGTTTTAAAGACTCGCAATAACTCTTGAAGGATTTAGTAGCTTGGTTATTTGTATCTTCTCTCCTGGCATCTTTGTGCTGTTTGTCACTGGGATCTTTGGGATGTTTTATCCACATGTGGAGCTGTTATAGGAAAATGAAGAGCTGTGCTTTTGACTTTATAATGAATTTGTAGTGACTCTTTTTGTTGGACTTCAAATGGGCGTTGGTTGATGATGCAGTCCTGCTGTAGAAGGAAATGGCACTGGAAGCACCAGCTTCCTCTCAAGCCAGAGTGCAGCCTGTGCCCCATGAGTGCACTGCCTAAACATGGTGCTATCCAGTAAGTCAGTAATATTTGTACCTGAGTATGTGAGTATAGATAAATGACAGTTTTGGTCAGACTTCACTGACAACTGTAAGGCAGCAGAGTCTGTATGTGCAGTGGTTGCTCTGCCTCTTGCTTGGTGACTTTCTTCCAAAAGCGCCATTCTTTTTCTACGGATTCACAAAGCAATGTGTTCACTGCACATGTCAAATCCTTTGTCTACCTATTATCTATCTGCACTAAAGGGATATGTTCTTTAGCATTTCCTAAACCTTAAAAATTATTTATTATTCCATTTTCTTTCCTCTTTCAAAATGTTATGCATTTAGAGAAGTGGATGTGCTGCAATCCATTCTATTGAACCATCTGTGAACAAGTACAGTATGACCCACTTCTGCTGAATATCCTCTCAGCTAATTATCTACAAAAATTCGTCTGCATAGCCTGCTGTCCAAATTGCTACCATGCACCAGAAGTAATTCACTGTGGAGGGAAGGAAATGGTTTAGTAAACGTTATTACAGAAACAGATACTTAAAAAGATCTTCAGGTACTTGATTCTTAGATGAAACAAAGTATAATTTTAAAGAAGGAAGTGTGGGCTCATACAAGTGCTATGTGAAGAACATAAAAAAGTGGGGAACATATTGGGATGAAGAAACAGGGAAAAGTGTTGGGTTTTTGTTGGTTTTTGGTTTTTTCAATTAGAAAGCTAGAGGCTGCTAATAGCCTGTGTCTGAGTATGGAGTGCCTATTGCTCTCAAATGATGATTAGCATCACATAAGAGCAGATTTGCATAGGCTTGGTTCTGATACATAACATTTTAGATGCTTGGCTAAGTTTAATACAAACTTAAATGAGTTGCACTGGGCTAAAAATCATTTGAAATCTTGACTGTGATAAATACTTCATTGAATGTGTCCCCGCTTATCTTTGAATATGCTTTTCTGGTGATATTTCAGTAACTTTGCTACTGTTGGGGCCCAAGAAAACGTGGTGCATAAAAATGTTTTCTGATTAAAAGAACAGAATTATTATGAGAAACTGTTTTTTCTGGAAATTGTGAAGAGTCTTAACATTGGATTCAGTAGGATATATGAATATTTTTGGAATCCATTTTCTGATTTCCTGTCTGGTAGAATTTAGGCAGAAGTAAGAAAAGAGCAGATGAAGAAAATTCAGTGAATATTTTTGTGTGTTTAAATGCCTGTCAAGTGTTTCCATATATCCTTGATACTCAAGTTTCCATACCTGTTTCAACAGTCAGAATTCTACACAGAAGTATATGAAATGTTGAAATTTCAGTTCACGGCCTCAAATTTGTATACACTAGAAATTCAGAGACTAGAACAGTATTGAATTATGCTCATACAGTGAACAAGCTTGAAGTGTTTTTTAAATTTTCCACCCATTTCCTCTTGTGTGGGGGAGCACAGCAATGACACTGTTTTTTTTCCCTTTTTCAAATCAAGAACGTTTTATGAGGAAGGCATTACCCTTTTTTTACCGGCTAACACCTGCAAATGTGCGAGGAACAAAACTGTACCTAATAAGAGGCCTGATGCACATAATTTGCTCTACCAAGGAAGTGACTTAATTTTTTCTTGTTCATCATACGTACAAACTTACACCAAGACACTCAGTTCATAATTTACTTCCTTGCTGTGCATTTTATTTTGGAAATGATTACGTTTTGTATGCAATTTTTCTTACACGTGTGTAATCCTACCTTTGCTTATGAAACCTGAGGAGTCAACCCCCCCTTGGCAGCAGTTGCAAAACAGAATTAAAGAGGAATTGCTCAGAACCCCATTGCAACGGCTTTCAGACAGGAATGTACAATGTATTTTTAATATCTGTGTTAATACTGCTCATTTATTTCTGAGTCCAATGTGTATAGTCCGAACCAATCTTCACTCAGAGTTTCCTAGAGCTTTTCCTCTGTTCCTGATAGTAAAATATTCCCTATTCCAGATTCTGGGCCACACTTTTGTTTCATTCTCTTGAGTGTTTGTTTGGTGTCTCAGAGCATGGAAGTATTATTTGATTGTAGGCAGGAAGGAAGTGAGGGGAAAACTGCTGAGGCTGGTCGGGAACTGAAGTGGTATCACCTCAGTTTGGGAGAATGGCTGACATCCAGGTCTACTGTGGCAGCACAAAGCTCTACTTCAGCTGCATTCTCTGGCCTATCTGGGAAGTATTGTGCCATCTAGAGAGCTGCAAAATTGTATAAAATGGGATGTGATATACTCAGCTACAGTTTTAAAAAAATTAATTGTGAGTTTCATCTCAGTAATAAATCTGATCATACTTTTAATACTGCAGTTCTAACTACATGCAGTAACATCTAGAGGTGCTTTAGTGCCACTCTAAAGAAACCTCCACAAATTTTGCTAATGCCCTTGCTAGTAAGAGAAGGCAAAGCAGAACAAGGAATCACAGAGACATTGTTTTGTGCTTTATTCTTAGTGAGATCCATACATCCTCCAAATCACTGCGCAAGTGAGAGGCCAGAGCATGCCTCCAACCATTTGTTTTGCCAGGAGTTTGACTTGACTTGCAATATGTTAGTTTCAGACAGGTCTTTAGCAGGGTGCATATGTTTGACTGGGTGTGCTTCCTTTTGATTCAAAAGGAACTTTTTCATGTATTCCTATGAAACTCTACACATACATCCTACCTGCCTCTGTTTCACTGAGTTCCAGGATTTTTGGGTACCCAAATATTGTTACATCAGCTGCTAAAAAGCTTTTGAATTTGGATATCTGAGCCTTTCTACATGCTTGGTGAATAGAGGCCAACCCTTTAGTTTCTTGCATCTTGGGGTTAGAGAGATGTGTTTGTCCACAGTTCAAATCTCTTGTCAGCAGATGGTTCTTAAGACCCTCTAATTCCTTAGATGAAAAAGTAGATTATGTCCCTTTTAGTTTTACTCTTAAAAAATAATTTCCTCTCCAATGCTAATCAAATGCACACTACAGAACATTAAAGAAGAAACAAAGCATCTCGCCTGCCTTTTGTCCTTGCCTATGGATGCACAGGCACACACAAATGCTCTGTGTTCCTTTTTACCTAATTTAAAGCCCTAGATCTCACTTTCCTGACAAATTTGTGGAGTTCTTGCATAAGGAAGTAATAATATCAGTGCCTCAGCTTGTGTTGTGAATGAAACAGTAGCTTAAAACAAAAAACCCTGTTGAGGAAGCAAACATTGCATCAGGATGAATGCATATTGACAAAATAGCTCGTTGAGGGCTGCTGCTTAGCCGTGCCTTTGCACCCTAAATTTTGTTCCTTTCTTTTTATGCAGGGGAACAAATCTGCATAAGCTTTGCAGTTCTAGGCAGATGATTCACCTACCCGTGAACCCAGGAATGCTGCAGAAAGCTTTCAGGGAAAGGTGCAGCATTATAAATATTTTAAACCTCTCTGCGAGCAGGGAAAAGTGTGACATATGTTTTACATTTCAGTGCCTGCTACAGTACCATTATTTTAGAACCTGTCGCCTTTCGTAGGCTATGTGCTCACAGACAAATGCCACTGCTTCAAAACCAATAGCTAAGCTGCCTCTTTTCATGCTGTTTCTTTCAGTTCCAACTGACAGTTAAAAATGTTTGTTGTTCCCCCCTCCATACGCAACCCCTGTTCGAAGTGACCTGACCTAAAAAGATTGTAGCATACAGCTGAGCTTAAAATACAAACATTCCCTTTGAAAGTTGTAATGTTCCCACTTGTCTGGGGCTGCTCTGAAGGAGAAAACAAAAAAGATGAATCTCAGTGTTTGAGTGATGCAATTCATAGATAAAAACTTTATCTGGGAAAAGGGGGAGGAGTATTTGGAGTCTACTTGAGTGGCAGGAAGAAAAATTTCCATATTTAAGGTAAAACAGCTGCCGTTTTTTCTCTTCCTCTCTGCTTGGAAAGCTCTGCTTTATGAAGCATTACTATCGCCAGTGGGGAAATGAGGTATGGTAATGAGGCATATTTGGGATCCTTCCATGGGCCAACAATGGCACGAGGCCTTCTGAACTCTACCTTGGCTTTCCCTCCACCAAGTGTTGCCTACTGTCTGCGATTAATATACGTGCAAAATGCCGTGAAGCATATCAAAACAAATTTGAATAATTCACGATATAAGGCAACAACTTGGTTTGGAAATAGGTTTTTATGGTAGAGTGTGTTTCTAGTATCATAGAATTATTTCAGGAATTCGGTGTGGAATGATGACGTTTCAGATCCTGATGGCTTTGAACTGCTTTATGAGAAATCCAGAACTGTTTGTCCAGACACATTCTAATTTTTAAATGAGAGTTACTTTTAAGTTGCAAGAATAAATAACTTACCAGAGTCTTGTGCAAAATGAGGGGGAAAAAATGCACTGTTCTGTCCAGTCTACCTTCAGTCTTTCATAAGAAATGTCATCAATTTAAATATTTTAAGGATGTCTGAATAATTAAAACCAAAAGACTTGGCTCCAAATCCCTTAACATTTTAATTTAAGGACACGTTCTTTTTATATCCACACCAAAGGAATGTGTTTGATGCCATTGATATAGGTCATGTTCAGCTGTTTGTTCAGACCCCATCTATGTGTCTCTTAAACCATGGAGTGGAGATTGTGGAAGTAACATCCCACAGGGAATTGAAGAACCAACTAGATAAGCATAAGCCCCAAGCTGCTCAGGTAAACGTGAAGGCTGCCTTGAGGGTACTGGAATGAACTGCATGTTCTGAGGTCTGTAATAGCTCTCCTTTGATTTTGTGCCTCTGGTTGTGGTGGTTTTTTTTTTCCTTTACCACGTGTTACTGAATTCTTTAAAGCTTGACTGTCTTTCTGAAATAACTGCTGTTCAATTTGAAGTTTGATCTTGATATAGAAACTACTGGTTGAAAGCTCTGTTTGTTTGATGTGAAAGAGCAGAATAGCTAATTGAAACAGTTCTTTCTGGCCTCCAAAATTAGTTTTGCACTAGTTGAAATTCATAGCACCTACTGTAGTGTTCTGTGTGTGCCTAAGCTCTTGCAAAAAAGGTCAAAAAAATAAGGCATCAAATATTTCTGAGATATTCAGTGTTTTTTTCATTGTGAAATAATTTTATTTCCTTTAAAATTCTGCTTTTTGTCTTAACTCTCAATGAAATTGGAATGTCAAAGGGTTGTCTGCCTGTGAGTCTGAGAGTAATAGCCAGATAAATGTGTACCAAATTGAGGTATACTCTCACATTTCTTTTACCGTGTGTGTGGCAATAAAACAGGGGAAAACACCTTTTTTTAATATGTTTTTCAAAATTAAATCGCCTGTTAATAACAGGATGCATAACAAGTGATGTAATTGTAGTTAGTGGTCTGTGAGTGCGTACAAACAGTTTCCCTTCTTATTTCTTGCAGTCTTTGTTCCTGCATTTGCCACATTTAGACTGGCACAGGTAGGAACAGGCACATTGTGTGACCCAAAGGCACATTGGCCAAAAGTACAAAGGATATAGTATTGCTCCAACTATGGCAGAAAGAGTAAGGACACAGTACAGCCCCTCCAGTATTCACTGGAGTGATTTAAGAAGGTTAATTTCTTCCATATATGATAATTTTCTTGCAATATGGTTAGATTAATACCTGATAGTTGTGTATTAACAGTTAATAGTAATTCATTATATAATTATGCCCAGTGTGGATGGCACAGTTTGTTTTTAACTGTTGCTCTTGAGTTCTATAAAGATCCTTTTTTGGAGCTCAAGTTCTGTGTGTGTTCAACAGGCTACTTTGAAACAGATAATGCCCAAGTGCAGGGGACTGTCAGGAATCTGTAAGGATTTCCTGATAAAATTCTTAAAAATTCCTAAAGGTGCAGCGTTGATATATTATTCTATACAGTTTTTTCCCTAGCTGGAAGCTATACACTTGCACATTTTAGACACTTATATATTGACAAAACAAATAGAGGTTGAAGAGGAGATGTACTCCTGGGTCCGATATAAATCTCAACAAGACCCTTGTTCCTCTTCTACTAATCCTTGTTCCACCTCTACCAATTAATTAACAATGATATTTGTTGACAATTGCTTCCACTGCCTGGAGGCATTTGGTGAGGTAAAATGCTGTAATTTTAAATAGTAGTATTTTCAGAGACCACCACAGGAAGACTACTGAAAAATTGTTGAATCTGAACAAAGAATCAGCCTGAAATCTCCAAGGCAGAGTGCACAAAGAATTGATTGTGTTCACAGTCAGAGATCAGGGACATCCTCTGGCACCTGACGGGGAAACCAGTCCAGACTGTGTGCATTCTCCATTAAAATGAACCCATGTTCAAATCCAGGTTCAGGGTGCTTAGAGATTTTGCCTGAATATATTTAGGAAAAAATGCAGATCCATGAACTCTCACCAGATTCATTTAAGAATGCTAATGCTTTGGTCAAGCAGTTTTTATAATTTCACTGAAAATATGATGTGTTAGCAGAGAGATGAAGCAGGTGCTTGATTATTTTTTTGCAGAAGTTAGAGGAAAATGTTGTCTATAACGTACACTTGTATGAGAAGAACAGGTGATATTTTTTTAAATGCCGAAGTCACTTAGATGTCTTTCTCCTTTGTACGAAACCTAGAGGATCTGAATGTATTCCTTTTGAAGTTAATGTTTATAACCACTGAGCCTGCAGGTGGTAGGAAAAATTCAGTGAAATTCAGCAAAACCTCTGTCCCATCCCTGTTAAAACATTTGGTGTCAGTTTTGGTGGAACAGGCTTTCACTCATCTTCTTAAAGCAATGGGAAACACCTGAAGTGTGGACAAGATTTCTGTCTTCGTTGTTTAAACACAAGAAGTTCAGAGATCCCTTCTGAAACCACGAGAGATATTCCTGAGATCAGTCTGAGCTGCCAATATTCCAGTGTGAAAATTTTCCCCAGAAGAGTAAACATTGAAAACACATGCTGCTATTTAAATCATCACTGGAAATCAACACGCTTTTTTCTTATCCTGTTGAGTAGCTTTTGCTAAAGGAACAAATCAATGTTTTGTTTAAACACTGAACTTAGCACATGAGTGTAATGCTCTGAGCAGAGACCAGGAGCAGGGCTGAAGCTTCCACATAAACCTACGGCTCCCTGCTGGGTGCACTGTGAGGGGAGGAGGAGAGAGCTGCACCACCTTCCCTGTCTGTATCTCAAAGCTAGGAAAAAGGGAAAAGTTTGTTGTTTTATTATACAGCTTCCCCCCCCTTGGCAACATCCAGCAAAGTTTCCAAGAATGTTTTTTACTTTTTTAAAAAAAATAACAACACTTTTTCCTGACAAAAATCCCAATTTATATTGTGAAACCTTTCATTATGCAAAGCACACCGGTAGTTACTACTGCAACTGAACATATCCCAGAGTTTCTCTTGACCCTCATAGGTGTAAAGTAAAACTAGAGATTTGACACACAGATCAAACCCTCCAGAATCATCACACAGAAGGTGTTAAACTGCAAACTTATAAACCCTGATGAAACAGTAATTGACAAAGCTATCTGAAGTATATGGGTTGATCACTGTTGAAGTTATTCTTTGTCCAACAGTGCTCATAAAAGCCATCAAATTTGCTTAAATTGGAAGGATTTGGGGAATCAGCCTGTGGTTCCTGCCCTAAGTACTATTTCAATCTTATTATACCAATATATATACCAATATTTCAGTCTTTTTATACCAATATTTTTCATTTGTGTTGAGCATAGCTGTGAAATAAAATACACAACTGAGTTGGTGCTTCTTGGCCTTAAACTGTCACCTTTGTGGAGGTAACAGTGAGTATGTTCCAAATTGCAATTGTCTTATCAAGGATGTATTTATCCATAGTAAATAGCATTAGGGAAAATTGTTGGACAGCAAATAAGATAAAAATTAAAATTTTTGTGACGAGAAACTTTTATTTCATGGACCCAGTCTATAAGAAAGGGTGCAGATGGTGGTGTGTGGACATAGAATTTTGTTTTGTGTTTTTAAGGTCTAATTCTGGTATCTAAGCTGAAGCTGCAGGACTTGCAGAAGTGTCTCCAGAGATGATATAGAAGATAAAAGCTACTTCTGTTATTCTTGTTCGTACTTGATTGCCAAGCTTCTGTGAGGGCTGACACCCCCCACAAGTGGTAGAAGCCCATTATTACCTGCTGTTCCACATTTCCAGCAGTTGTCATGGGGTGGGCTGTTGGTTTTAACTTTGCAACCAATGACCTATAGAGTGCTTCAGCTGTCACCCCCTCTCCTCCCAAAATCTGCTCCCCTAGCTGTGGCAAACCTTTTCTGGACCTTTTGAGAGGAGCATGACAGTGTATTTGTGGTCTCTATACCCAGGCAACATTTTCCTGGGAGGCTAGCCAGGGGTGTAGAAAAAGGTTTGGTCTGGTTCACAGATTTTATTCCTCCATGGGGGTGAAGGAAGCTGTCTGTTTTGTTGTGTTCAATTTATGATAGAAAACTTAAGAACATGAAGGACTCTTAGAAAGTAAAGATAGAAAAGACTAAAGAGGTAATTTTACTAATTGCATGTGACATTGTAGACTCATTGGCATTATATAATAGTCATTATGTTAAAAATATAACACATGTAAAATTATGAATGCCCTGATGTTCAGGGTAGGAAAGATGAGATTCCAGAGATGGCATCACATCCGGCAGAAGATGAAGTATTAGGAGACTGTTATTTGATGGAAAGACAGGCAGCCATGTTTCCAGTTCCTGTGTGCAGACTGTGTCTTGTGTATCTCTGGTCTTTGGTACATGCTCCTGCAGACCTCTGCTACTCCAATGCCTGTAAGAGAAAAATGAAAATCTGTGCTTTGTGAAGTCACTGTGGCTTAACACACTGGCTGTGATGGTGTTCAGGTGGAGGTTTGTGTAATCTGACGTAAGATTTAACGTGCTCCCAGGCAATCAAAGTAAGAATCAACTGGATAGACTACAAATAAAAGTTAAGTATATCATGATACAGGTCATATAAATCTCATGTGTTTATGAGCTATACTGATAAAAAAATCTTCACACCCTTCAAGTAAAACTCAGCTTGGAACTCTGCCATTTGGGACATGGTATTAATATAAACCACAGTGTATGGAAACTGAAGAGGAATTGCACTAAAGATAATGCGTTTGCTACTTTTTCAAAGAAGAGAAAAATACCTCTGAGTCTTTTCTGTAGACAAAGCTTTATATAAGCAACTCCTATATCTCTACACACTAGCCATAATTATTTGCCAGTAGATGGAGTAGTTAAATCAAATGTCTATCATTTACTATCAGATCAGTTTGTGTGACAAGCTCCGTAGCTTCTTGACACCATTAAACCCTTGTGTGCTTTCTACTTTGATGACTGGGGAGTCATTTCTGTTCTTGGTGAAGATTCTCTGCTTTTACTATAGCGACAAACATGATTGGTTACATATCTCTCAACAAAATCTTTTACATTTCTTTTTCCATTGGACATCAAGCTTGCCTGCCAGAGAGTTTAATAATAACTCCTGCATCTCTTTTTAGGACCTTTCCTTCCTGCGACTTCCTGTCATAAGAAAAAGAATACTTGAAAAATGTAGAAACAGACTATTGACAATGCTAACTG
Source organism: Struthidea cinerea (assembly GCA_013397865.1). NCBI lineage: Eukaryota > Metazoa > Chordata > Aves > Passeriformes > Corcoracidae > Struthidea > Struthidea cinerea. Next base: position 3,061,218 of record VZTI01005570.1, on the reverse strand, counting down.
TAGACTGGTAATCCAGAGATCTAATATATCAAGGGAGGGCAATGTTTAGGTTTTATGGAGATTTCTGCCCTGTTATGGGGAGACACATGAGGACTCTTTGTTCTTTCATGGTATCATGTGAAATAGGGGAGTTATTTGCAAATCAAACCAAACCACACCACCTTGGTGGGTATAGGCAGCAAGTTTTTACTTACTGAAGTTGAAAGTATTAATAGGTTTGAGACTACACAACTGTGAAATCCATTGCATTTCCTTCACCTTAAACTTCCCTGGATGTCAGCTCTGGGGCTGTAATATTTGCAGCACCAGGTTTTCTCGTTTTGCAGCTGATGTTTATGGTGCCACAGCTGTTGGTTACTAGGTCCATAGTTCTCACAGGGACGGAATGCCTCGTTTTGCCTCTGATAGCAGAACAATCCAAACACATTTTAGCATCGAGTCTGCTGAAAGATTGCTAAATTAGTCAAAGATTGTCTTCTTACAAAGGTGGTAGTTGCAGTTTCTGGACTTAAACAAACCAGATGTATTCTGTGAAATTTAATTGTGTGAAAAATTAATAATTTTTATATTTGGAAACTGTGAATTACTGGTTTATAGTATTATAGCATTGTGGTATTTCTATTGCTGACTGGGGTGAGAAAATTATAACAAATATCTTCTAGAAAACAGTTAAAATATGAAACAAAATTCTATTCTAGATGTAGAAAAAAAATCTTTATGTGATGCAGTACTAGAAATATGCTGGATTTCACACCAAAGTATTCCAGCTTAAATGCAAACAGGAAAAAAACCCCACATGTAAAACTGAACAAAGAACTCTAAAGAATTATAAGTTTTCACGTCCAGAATCTGAAGCACTCAGCTGACTAATTTTATAATTGTTCTATTGAAAAAATCAAATGTATCTGTTTCTTTAGCTGTAATTAAGGAAGGGGAAGAGGTGAAAAGGGAAATGCCCTGAAATGAAAATTCATAAGGCAGGTTTTAGTTTTCAGGCATCGTTCATTGTAAATCATGGAATATCGTACTCTAGATACAATGGGAATGATGGCAGATTTTGGTGTTTGCCTACATAACCAGCAATTCCCCAACAAGCTACGGATATAGGGCTAGAGAATCTAATTGGATAAGTAGATCATGAAATGAATAAACAATATCCCAGGTATTTAGGAACACTGGGAATTCAGGGCTAGTTATATACAATTTCAATTATTTCTACGTTGGTTTCAGTGGTTATTTATTTGGGGTAATTTGGCTTTGTGAATTTTTTAATGATTCTGAAGCGTATTTGCTGTAGCTGTGTTAACTGAACAGTGACACAATCCAAAATGGGGATAAAAAAGCAGTGTGGTGGATATTTGAGGCTTGGGTAGGCTGCATACAAATGAACATACACAAGAGGCACTGCTTTGTGTCTGAAAAGAACAAACTGCAAGCTCTATTCAGCCAGTAACAAGAAATGGTTCAATCCAAGTGCAGGAGTCAGCTACCCAGTGAAAGAAAGAAGGCAGAGAACTGTACACTAGAAAAATAAGTGCTCTTACAAACTCAGTGAAGAACAGGTAAAGATAAAAGTGTGGGATCAAAGCTTTGGAGCCTTGCTGAAAACTGAAATATGAACATCAGATGTTTTCAAATGCTCTTCGCATGGATTTCAACATTAGAACCTCATGTTTATTGCACATACCCTAAAGTTTTGTTTGAAGATAAACATTTCAAGTTAAAATCCATACCTTATTCACTGCCTCAGGTAGCTTCTAAACGGTTCCTTGTAACCACATAAATAGTTTGTCTGACCTAACTTTTTTCTCTTTTTTCACTGGGCTCACCCAGAATTGTATCTTGGCTGCCTCCTTATTTAATTGTCCTTCCATGGCCCATGCTTCTTGCTTTGTTGCTTTGAGATATCGCAAGTCTGAACTATTCTCTCCCCATAGTTCAGGTATCTCTTAGGAAAATCAGTATCCGCTTTGTTGCTGAGGTGTCCCTAACTGAAGTACAGGAAGTGTTTTTGTATTCAAAGGCTCCTTTGCTGGTTTCCCAGAGAGAAGATAGTGTGTGTGTTCTATTTGGATATGAGAAGGCATTAAAAAACATGCTAATTTTATGGAATACTGTTGGCTTTGGTAATACCAGCAAAATTCAAGATTGTTAAAACTCCTGTTGATTTCAGGATGAGACAGGGTAAAACCCACATTTTACTTAAGTAAAGTATTTCATATTTAGAAATGCTGTTTTGTTCATAACATACTATGGCATATACTGGCATATTCTTCAGCATGCAGAATCTGGCTTTTCTGATATATTAATAAGCTCTCAATCTACCCCAGTGGAATCTGAAAAACCTGTGCTAGCTTCAAAAAATATAAAGTGAAAGCATTTTGCGTGGTTAAAATGTGATTAGGAGAATACAGATAAGGGAGCTGTTGTTCCAAGTGCGTTAAGCAGGTCATTGCTGAAATAGCCATCTTTCTGATCTGTTACCACAGCATCCTGGTGAAACATACACGGTTCTTCCTTAACGAACATTTAATTGCATTTAGTACAGGCTCTGTACTGACTCAGTCCTGCAAAAGTGTCAGAGGTAGAGGGAAAATGTTTTTTTTATTCCTTTCAGTAAGTGTGAAACACAGGTGATTTTTATTTCACACCGTAAGTTTATTGCTACTGCTTTCTTTAAGATTTTATATCAAGTTGATTGCTGTCTTTACTGGAAAAAAATGGTATCTTGATACAAAAAGTACAAACCTTCAAGGAGTTTGTTGACACCAGAATGTTTTTTTTTTTAATTTCAAGGTAATTGTCAAGCAATGTCAGGTTCTCAACACATCCATAAAAGCTAATATGACTCTCCATACAGGTTTGACCAGAACTATGCATTTTAAATTATATTATAGCTCTCTGTAACATTAGGCTAAAACCAGCCATTTGCAGTAGCTATTGGAAGCACTTTGGACAATTAATGTATAATGTTGCAGTGTTATGGTCCTCGGTCTTGCCTTAACATCCCATAACTTGCTTCCTTATCTTTTACTGATAAGGGTTGGACCTTCGTTGTCAAAAGGCATAGGACCACCTCTGCTCCAAGCCCGATTTCTGTTGAGTGGCAACAAATTTAGAAGTTGCTTTTCTGCAATAGGCCTGCAAGTTAACACCCGATGTTATGCAGGAGGTGAAAAGAACCTCAAAACAACCCTACACTGAACCTTGATGAATGGTGCTCCTCACAGGAAAATCCCGTGGTAACACCTACAGATGCTGTCAGCTGAGTATCTCCTACAGCACAAACTTGTTTGCATCCATTTCCTGGACATCTGGCATCAGAATGGCCAGTCCTTGGATTTGTCCAGGTAGAGACTTTTTTTTTTTTTACCACTTCTCCTTCCCCAGAGGGTTTTTTTCAGAGGTCTTTATTCCCATGTGGGATAAAGAAAAATCACTCTGCTGGACCATGCCCATCATTTGCATCTGGGTCAAATAACAGTGAGGAAAGGAATCCTATTCTGATAACCAGAAGACCTGAAAAGTATCACCCAGATACCCTCTTTCTCCAGATTTGCCTTAGGAAATGAGATAAGACAGGATTACGGACAGCAGGCTGTAAAAAACGAATGACTGGTTATGCGAGTTTATGACTACATATGTCTGCTCTGGCCATGCTCCTCCATTGCCTGTAGTACCTACTTTTTTGGCCTTGGGTTAGTTAATTGCTGGATAAATGGGTTATGTAAATTCACTAGGGAATTTCATGTGCATTGGAGCAGGTAGAATTGAAGAAGTGAGACTGTGCTCCTGAAAGACTTTTTCTCCCACTTTGGCACCAGTATGCCACAAAAGCACACACAGTTCCCAAAAGGAACTGGAAAAATATCCTTCAGAAACAAAAGATAGGGCTGGTCAGTGTACCATATGTCACTCCACTACCCTGTGTGCTCTCTCTAGTTATTTATTCTTTTGTTTTCCTTGTACTTTTGTTCTGCTAGAAGCATTTGTTTACATTTGTGTTAAATATTTTTCAAAATATTCTGCTGAAGTGGATGCTGCCTTAAACAGTGTGAAATCACAATCCTGAAGTCTGATAAGCAGACCTGCAGAAAGATCTGGGACCTGAGGTTGGTGAAGGCTTAAGCTTAAGAAATGAAAACTTTAGTTTAAGAAATGTTAAGGAAGAGAGGAAAATCCCCAAGTTAAAAAAATGGAAACCTCAGCACTACTTTTCTTTATCCTTCTTTCTTAGAATGCAGCCTACTTCCTTCCAAGGCACTGTAAATTTTCCAAATGAAACCACATTTGGAACTTGAAAGGTAAAAAAAAGATAAATATCACTTTCATCCTTTTTTCTTCCAGCCCAGAAAATCTAGGCAGCGTGTATTTCTTGGAACTGTTCCTGCATTTTACGTCAGTGGTCAGTTGCCATAGCTCTGCCACCTGAAGGGCTGTTTGCTCAGCCGGTGCGTGGAGCACATTCTGGAGTTCTAATTCCCTGGTGAGACAAAGGGTGACTGGCTACAGAATAGCCAAATCCTTCTCAAGCTCTCAGGCTCATTACTATGGGAACTCTATCGAGGCTGCAAGCTAGCATGGAATATTGACAGCATGAAACGTTGATGAGCACGCCTGCGTTTTGGCAAATTAGATTTACTATCTCATCCTATCTAATAGACCATTTAGAGGTCTGCCCCTGAGACACATCTCTTTAGCTGAGCATCTACCATCTTCTTGTAATGTTTTTATCTTCAGTCTGAATGGCCACAGCTTTATGAATATGCTTCTCTGTACTTTAATTTTCTTGTTGCTGGAAAAAGGCTTCTGGGTGGACATGCAGTGGCTAAGAAAAGGCAAACAAGGCGCTGCATCAAATGTACTCCTGAACAAATCCATCAATTTATCTCTATATATGCACCAACACATTTTATATATGTACACACTTATGTTTATACACACACACACATAAAAACACATTCTTCCGAATGGGCTGATGTGTATAGCATTGCAAAATAGATCTGCCATCATCCCTGACAGGCTGCTGGAAGTGGAGTTGATTGAATATGACTCAGACCCTCAATCTCATTGTCCAATTCATCAGTGAATGCACTGCAGGCTCATTGATTATATGTAAGACCAGCAGGAATGCTTGGCTTGCTTCATGGGGCTGCCTGTATTGAGCTATTATAAACACTCTCTTCTCTGCTGTGTGCATGTAAATAAGTTCAGGTCACTTAAATTTGACAACTTAGACACAATTTTTATGAATTTAAAAAAAAAGAAATGTAAGGACACTTCTTTTTGTGAAGAAGCTGGTTTCAGAGAGAACTAAGTACGCAGACTAAAAATCATTAAAAAATGTTAATATTTTGAAATAAATTTCTGGTGGGTAAGTGTTTCAGATGCAGTAGCTTTTTTTTTTTTTTGGTATGAGTGACAGCAAGTGTATCTGCATGTGGAATAGAATTTAGTCTAAAATTCAAAATTAACAACAGATTGTAAATGGAAATGCTTTTCCATGGGTAGTATGATTGTACACTACAAGAAAAAAAATCTGTAATTATTTTTCTTCTAATAATTAAGAACATGGATATGAGTAAACCTGAGTTGCACCATAGTAAAATGAAATGTTACTGTTCTATGCCTGTAGACATGCCTGTTCTTGGGAAAAGGAAATCACTTTTAACTAGAAACAGTAGATGTCGTTGCACCTTTCATATCTGTGTCCTTGCGTCTCTGGAGAAGTGGAGATGATGGGTGGAATGGGCTTAGTCATGTCCCTTACTCAGGGAAGAATGACAGCAGCCCTTTTCTGGCTGCTGTTGGTCCCACAGGCTCTATTTATTACTTCATTGTGTCATATGGTCCACTGGCAAAGTACACAGGAAAAAAAATACTGTTTTACAGTGTGATCTTGCTGCTTTTAGATGGGCCCCCTGGGAAAATGGCACAACTGTATGAACAACTACAGCACCCATTGTTAGGGGTCTGGTGGGTTGTGGGGTTTGGTTTGATTGGTCTGTTCTGTTTTTTACTTTTTGTCCTCTTTTTTTCTTCAAGACCTTTTCTGCAGTGATATGCCATTCCTACTGTAGTAAGAAGTTTTCTCCAGTCCTCTGGTCTTCATAAAATATTATGTGAAGTCCTTGTCAGTGAAGACAACAGAGTATGTAATGAAACAGTATTAACAAAACCCCTTATCATCTGCATCCTAGTTTTGGGAAAAGGAGATGGAATATCAAGGAACACCTTCTTTTTCACATCCACAAATATAAAATATGTCAAAAGTTCTGTTTGCTAAGCACTGAAAAGATTGCAGGATGTGCTTGCAATCGTATAGTATGACAGACAACTTTTAATGCTGGCATTTTTTTAACTTATGGGATTTATCAAGGAGGATTTTGTAGCCAAAATATTTCATCTACTTGTGCTGCTTAGGCGCCAGAAGCCCCAGTGAGAAGGACGAGACCAGGGATGCTGTAAGGGCAGCCTGAAATTACAAAATAGGTTATAAGCTTCTTGAAACACAGTGTGCTATTGCTGTTTGCACTGATCCTCATTAGTTTGTTTACATATCCTGATTTTTCTCTCTCCCTGACCAAGTCTCTGTACCTTGTGTTTCCTGAGTGTTCGTTTCAGTGCTGTTTACGCAGAGAGAACAAACAATCCAGGCAGCCAGTGGAGTTTGCAGATCACCCTGTGCACGCCTCACTCGTGCTGCCAGGAGTCAGGCTCTGAAAAAGTGAACTGCCTATCCACTTCTGTTTGGTTTTAAATGCCAAGCCATTAGCCCAGCTTTCTGCCTATCTCTGCTGCTGAGGGAGTGTTTGTTTTAACATGACTTTTAAAAGGAATGTTCATGCTGACTGATAGGGCTCTGTGTGTTGTCTTGTTAGCTCAGGAGCTGAAATATCGTATTTAGATGCAGAATCTTCAAGTTGGTGACCCCATGAATCTAAATGAAAGTCTCTGAGTTTAATTGATCTAAACCCATGAAAGTTCTCACAAAAAACAACCCCTTTTCCACTTAGTGCTTTATTCTAGCCAGTGGGGGGAAAAGGGGAAGTCACACATCTGCTATCCTAAATATTCAATGGGTTAGACAAAGACTGCTTTTATTAGAAAAAGATTGGATCTCTATTCATGATGATGTGTGTATTTTGCCATATTCTTAATTTTTTACCCTAGATATTACTTGGGATTTTTATGTAGGTGATCCTTTCAGAAAGGCCAAGTGTCTCAGTGAAACCACATGTTGGTAAATTCTGCAGGTTGAATCACATGTTGTGCATCCAAGAATTTCCTCTCATCTGTTAATGTGCAGTGTTCTGGACCATTGTCATACTGCCACTGAAATTAGAACCTGAGGTGACAGGCTTCCTTGTTATGTTTTTGCCATTTTTCTTTTTATTATCATTATTTTTAAGCTGTTGTTTGCCTGAACTTTAATGGGTTGCTTTTGTTCTGTTTAAATATGATTAAATTTCTACAATTTGAACTTCTTGAAAATCGGCAAAACAGAAGAATTTAATGCTGTAAATAGACAATTCTGCACAATCTTCTTTCTCCAGAATTTACAATGTCAGAAATACCCATTTCTCTTACCTAAACCGGAAAGATGGATGGAACTTTTAGAAGCTTCGGCAAGCTCCTAAGAAACTGCTGAACATCCATGCATTTACCAGAGGTGAACCCAAATTTCAGACACTTTGAGATTCCCTCATGAAATGAAGGTCATTAAATCCCATTAAATGCCGTGCCCCTTAGAGAGAAGCTGTGTTATTGAGTGCATTGAGGTGTTTGGCCTGGGCAGTGGGGATGCCTCCGGAGTGGCCCAGAGCAGAGTCTTCAGGAAGCAAGCTGTTGTCATGGCTTCAGATTCCTCCCTAATGTTCAGTTCACAATAGCAGAAGGATTATGTGTTTCAAGGAAGGGCTTGAAACTGAGTCTGTGGTGAGATGGAGAAAGGGGGTTCAGCACAGTCTGTGCTGGCTGCTTTCCAGCAGGGGATATACATAATGGCCAATGATGTCACGTAGTGGAGAACGCAGAAAAACACTTTAAACAGCAAAAAAATAGGGCACTTGCTAAAAACCAGAAAGAGATAGGTGTTGTGAAAATGTGTGCGTACATATGTGCATGCACGTTTATAACATATTTCTGTTTTGCCAGTTTCCAGGAAAGTGGTAAGAGATAAAAACACTTTTGCACAGTCAGTGACTGTGGAAGCAGTATGAGATGGGCAGAAGTGGATGAATTGTGTTTAGCCTCTGCTTCCTTCAAGCTTTTATTACTACATTGTAGATTACTGCAGCAAAAATGTGGTTCAGTTAAACAACTGACATTAAACAAAGCCAGATGTACTTAAGTAGCAAAATATCCAGAAGAAATGACTTAACTTACAAGCTATGTGTGGATTAATGTAACTCCCTGATCCTCCCCCTACCCAATATCTCTATCCTCAAAGAAAGTCAAAATCAAAACAAAGCAGAGGAGGGAAAAAAAAAAATCCCAAACCCATAAAACCTAAGACTTGCAGCCAAGCCAATCACCGTAAGGCAATTTGCTAATGGTTTTGGCAGAAATGATCCTGTTCAGCTTGTCTTCCTGCCATGCTAGAAAGCTAGCATTTATCCATATGTGAAATGTTTTATTTCATTTAACAATATTTGAATATGTTTTCTTCTTTTCCCTGAAATATGAGGGGTGATCTTAGTTTCACTGCTATAGCAGAGAAAAAAATAGTTACTTGAAAAGCAACACACTGTTTATAGTTTAGAGAAACCTATTGTTATCTCAAGTCTTAAGACTACAATTTGGAAGCAGCTGGATTGTTTCCAAGCTCTCAAAATATATTTCATGTATTGGATCTTATGTTTTCACTATGAAAATATATGAAATGTTCTCAGAAAAATTTACTCAGAGCAGCAAATATGAAAAAGTTACAGATACTAGCAGTGTTAAGGGAAACTACGTTGCTATTCTGGATCTTTCTGCTTTAGAAAAGAAGAGAAATAGCAAAATTTACTGCCATTTTTACTGTCAGAAGTGTTTATACACAGGTGTGTCGCAATTCTTGTTGCAAGGAATTGTTCAAATTACATTTGGGCAGTGGAGAATGTGACCTCTGTTGTAACTCATTAGGCCTGCAGAGAACTTCATGTACATTTAATATCCGGAGCTTGACATGATGGCTCCCAGATGCTCAGAGGAGAAAGCCCCTCAGATGATGATACAAAGAAAGAATGGAACCCTAAAAAATGGTTTTAGTTTGGGATTTATTTTATTTTATTAAGATTTTAAAGCTGTAATTTATTTCAGTTAATTTAATTTCATGTCAGGAAAGTTGGTTCCACATACCTATATATCTCAAGAGTCTCCAACAAGTATACTGGACTTATTCAAGGGGAAAAGGGCTGGAATTCAAACCTATTTTTGCAAATCTAATTGGTTGTAGTCTTCTGCTGACAGAAGTAAATGTTTCTTTAGTACACAGGCATTCCAGTAAGTTCAATTATTTTTCTTACTTCTGATGCTTAATTGGCTCTCCTTAGGTTAATCAGAAGGGGAAAAAAATACTAATTGGATTCTTCTTTTGGGAATGTTTTTCTGTAGATTTTGTTTCCACTCCTGTTCTATCAGAGTCTACTGCTTGCTTTCATACGCTGTGTACTTCTGTGGTGGACATATATGTACCACTGGAAGATGATACCTCTTTAATAGAAATAAAATTACTTGGTACAGAAACTCAGATCTTATTTTATAAAACTTGTTACAGGAGGTACCACCTATGTGCCAGTAAGAAAATAATATGGGAAAACTGCTTTACTGCTGCATCAGAGGGGAGGAGAGGACTACAGTGATGCAGAAAATCACTGAAATAAGTACAGTTGTACCATTTGATTAGTCTCTAGTCACTTCTTGCATGTCCTCCACTCAGACTGCATTTCTCTCCAGTCTCCTTGCTTTTCATGTACTTGTTCACTTTGAGAAAAGGAAAACTTGATTAGAGGGAACTGCTAGTACTAGACTACTTTTGGCAAAAATAAATAAATTAGCAAGTCCAAACTGTTCCTTCTAAATCTTTTTGAGGACTCTGGTGTTAGCAACTGGGTTGTTGCTGGTATAAAGTCCCTCTGTAAATTCATTTAAAGGTGCTAATTAAGAAGACAAAATTATGATGTGTCTGTGTGTGCACCAAGGCAAAGGGAGATTGCAAATATCAGAATGCATTATTTAAATGTAAAAAACAGAGAAGAAGTAGTGACCGATTAAAATATTTCGATCCCTGCTGTGTCTCATTTCCTAAACCCAGGATATTTTGTCTGCTCTAACATCTGTTTTTATTATTTTTTTTACTCAATACAGAGATCCTATAGCTGCTTTTGATTTCTAACAAGTATTGCCAGGTATTTTTTAAATTTTCACTTTAGTTATTGTTTAGAATCAACAATATTGCTTTTTTGGTATCTATTTGAATGAGGAAATACAAACCTCTGATTTTTCTTTTATAACATCTCCATAGCATTTGGCTTTCAAGTTTAATGTGATGAAGGAGGTCAGCTTCAAAGGGTTTCATGGATTTTATGACTTTCTAGTTAGCATGAGAAAAGGAATAGTAAAGGTGGTCAAAAGCTGGCATTTGGGTATTTGTTTTTAGTCTATGACAAAGGAGAGGCAAAAGACTTCTGTTCACTTTTTAAATTAAAAACTAAAATGTGATGTACTTTCATTCCTGCAACTTCTGTTTTTTATGCTGAAGATGCTGTTACAGAGCTACAGTGTAAGCACAGTGTTTGTGAGGGTAAGATGGGGGGTTTATCTTGTAGTGCAAGAGCCATAAACATCTCAGTAAGAAAAGGGAATTTTGAAACAAGTTTCCTTCCACAGAACTCTGTGCGTCTCTCCTTTGCCATCTGCTAATTTATCTTCACAGGTCTTGTCTCTGTTTTGCAGAAGAATTCCTCCTTCTTCAGTGTACTTCCAGTTTTTGAGGGATAGCTTAAAAGACTAGTAAGTGTGAAAAATGGTAGCAGTAGCGGAAAGGAGCTATCAGGCAAGTCAACCTGCCTCTTGTCTTCATGTTTTCAGTCCCACCTAATTCCTGAACATGGATTAGCTGAGCAGTTGCTTGAACAGAAGCCTTGCTTTATAGCAGTGAGCTACTGGAGGTGTGGGTCTTATCACTGAAAATAGAGAACCTGCAATAAATTTTTAAAGAGATGGGGAAATGATAGAAATGAACCATAGGTTTTGTTTGCTCTTCACAGTGAGGTTTTACCACTTGCTGAAACATTTTCTGTTTCAAGGGCATAAGACAGTAACAATATCACCATGGTTTTTGCAAAAGTAATATTGGATGGATTTGGTGGAATAGAAAGTGGTTCTAAAAAACAGTGAACATGACAAACCATTTATGTATTATTACGCCACTTTAAGGAAATGCTCTGTGCCCCAATTTTTTTTTTTTTGGTCTGTGAAGCACTGTGGTACAAACTAAAGCTTTCCAGATTTCCAGTTGCACTCAATGATCCTTGTGTGGGTCCCTTCTTACCTGAAGTATTCTGTGATTCTATAATGGCAATGCAAAGCTTTGTTCATGTTGAAATGTCTGAGAACTCAGTGATGATTTAGGATTATGAATTTCCATCCTATTTAATCTAAAATGATACTTGCTAAAGGGACTTGAAACATGGCCTATCCCAAACAGTACAGCAGAGATGGCTACCTTTTTTTTCTTCTACATCTTTTGTGTCTTCTGTGTTAGTACTGTTAGCAGTTAACTACTGTTTACTAGTTAGGGAGCTGTTTACAAATGTGCATGAATAAAAGCCCTAATATTCTGGTCTCAGGTAGATGGCATGAGCTAATAAGTAGCATAAAAATAAACGTGAAGCACTGTCAGTGACACTACTTGCCTCAAGTGCTACAGTACACAGGACGAGTCACAGGATTTGTAAAATAAAAATCTACTTAGGGTTGTATAGTTTACCTCTCTGTGTATGTGTGTGCTGTGAACGATACAACAGAGTGACTGAACAAAAACTATTTCTTTGATGTTACACAAATGTTTCTTATCAAGAAGGGTCTAAAAGACTTAAATTCCCTCGAACTGTGGTTTATTTGTGCTTCTGTTTGTTCTTCACTATGTGTGAAGAGGTGTTTTTATTGTGACTGTCATCCTGTAAGAGGTGGATTTTGCACTGAGTGACATCTGTAACTTGATCTGGCAGTTTAAAGCATAAAAATACAATACAGTTTAAAACAAGCAAAAAAATCCTATTGATTTGGACCATTAGAAAATGATCTGGAGGGACAGCATGAGCTGGCATATTAGAAACTTGTTAGAGGTCAGGCTTCAAAGCCAGTATGTTAAAATTCTGAGCATCAAACCAGATAATCTGGTTTGGGTTAGATCAAGTTCATTAGTAGGAGGAGAAGTTAATTGGCTTTTCAAGCTGGAATTTCCGTCTTCCGTATAAGTGTTGGATGTACTGGCTGCTAACTAAAACTTTTTGTAGAGATATTCTCTTTACAGCTTGAAAGGGGCCTCTGTCTTTCTTTTCTGCTCTTTTAAGCCAAAGGAAAGGTCTGTTGCTATGCTATTCTCACTGTATTTTCTAAGCTACATGGTTTTAGTGTTTTTATAGCACTGAAATCCACTGCCAAAGACCTGTTACTGTCTTCTTTTTGGCAGAGGTAACACGTAACATGCTATTCTTTTCCATCCTCAGTCATTCTGGACTTTAGGTGTTTATGTATTCTTGTAAAGGGATCTCTATAACTGGTAGATGTGTGGTTTGAGAGGTTTCTTAACCAGTTTTTCAACTTTTGTCTTCCCTCCCCCGCTCTGGGGCAGAGAAAAGAAGCACTTGGTTCTGGCCTTTGAAGCAGTGTGAGCCTAGAGGCTGTACTGGCCCACAGCACCCCCTCAACCCTGCATGGTAATTTCAACCATGTTGCAGGCATGAAAGGCTACTTTAGAAATGGTGGCAAGGCCAGCTCGGTGCTCTTAAACAGAAGAATTAAAAAATAATAGGGAATGTAAGAAGCTTGAACATCAATCATTAATGAGAGGCAATATTTTCTTGAAATGTAATGGAAAGTGATGCTGCAGTGCTGTAGCCCCATGTGTTCCTTCAGAAAAGTAATAGTGCAGCCTGCAAATAGTTACCTCAGCATACAGCAGTAATGTGCAGTACTGCATTCTGAATATCCAGTATTTAATATCTCCTCCATGAAGTCCCAGGTGGCTCTGTGAGGAGAACCTGGCCCTGCTGCAGGCGGGGTTGGGGCGACAGGCTGCGGCGGCCGCCATTACCTGCGGCGCTGACCGCGGGCTGTGCGTAAAGGCCTGGCCACGGGCTGGGGGGCTGAAGGGGGCCCTCCCCATGATTTTCATTAAATAGTTGTGTTTTAAGCTTGCTCCCAAATCCTGAACTGCACTGATAGCTGCCATCAGGTTGTCTTTTGCCATGTGGCAATAACAAACAAGGTATCCCTCCAAAAGTTACTCTGAGGGAAACTGTGAGGGGAAATGCTTAGCAGGAATTGTTGTTCTGGTATGTGGTGATGGAATCGCACATCTTATGCCTCTGACACCTTTTCAAACTTATATGTAGGCTTACAAGAGGACTTTTTTTTTTCCTGCTTTGCAGTAGCTTTACAGGGTGACAGCAAAGCCACTAGTAATTAGACTAGGTATGTTGAGAGATGTAGATGGACCTGGGGAGCCCCAAATAAATGTAGTCAAATGTATTTGGGGACAGAAGGGAAAGTGTAAGTTTTATTTGTGACACAGATCAATCTATTCAGACGCTCGGTAAAAAATGTCACTTGTGTTATTATATTGTGGATGGTTAGGTCAGAGGACCCTGAAGGAACATAAATACAAAGTTTTGCATGAAGCAAAGTTTAGGGATGGATTTTTTTTTTTTAATGGTTCTTTATTTTTCATTTTTTTATTTGTACAACAGCAAGCAACACTGTTTGTTTCAGATTACAGATGAAGTAAATAAAGATAAAAGACTTATTTTACAATGGTTATAGAGGACTAGTATATGCAACAGTAAAGTACAAACACCATGCATTTCAGATGTTTAAAATTGCTGGTATTTTGCAGGTGATAGCAGCAGTACAACCAGGCCTACAGGCTTTCTGTCTGCCTTGTCACTGACAACTGTGACAAGATACCCTCAGGTTTGCTTCCTGAGATTTTATTCAGAAAATGGCAGTCCTGTTTACCTCTTTTAATATCACAGTTTCTTGCTTTATAAGGGCAGAAAGAATTAAATTAGTTAGATCGGTCTCTTCTTTCAGGCTGGATTTGAGTTCTCAAGAGGCACTAACACCCCTTCAGTGTAATAGTCTTCCTTTAATATCTCTAAACTTTCTACACTATCTGACTGATAAAGAATTCTAGAATTAAATCTTACCTAGTGTAGGACTGCAAACATATACCTGCAATCACATTCAGATATGTTGAGGTCTTCCATATTTCACTTTTTAAAGCTCCCTATTATATTGTTGCCTTATTCTCCTATTGTATTGGAAATCAACTAATCCTGGGTCGAAGTGGATCAAACGATCATAAAAATGTTTCTCACATATTGTCTGTTTTAACAAAAATAATAAACATAAACTATTTTGCATTTGCAAAATCTCTCTTGTAAACGAGATGCTGAATTTAGACTTCGAGTGGATTGGCAAGGCCAGCACTCCGGGCTCTGTACAGCTCTCCAAGGCAGAAGGAGAGGGTGAGTAGCCAAGTAGGCAGGAGAAGGATGGTATGCCTTGGAAATACCCACATCTAACTTATATTGCTGCTTGCTTCATTAGGCTCTGAAAGTATGACTATAATTTTGCTTTGTTTTTCCACAAATCTTAGGACGTAGTTCAGTGAAAAGAAACTATTACCTTTAGTTTTTCTCTGAAATGGAAAAAATGTGTTAGGAAAAATGAGAAGAAGGAGTAGCACAAGGACAATTGAGCATAGCAGTAGACAGCTTTCATTTATCCCAGCAGCTGGACCCGAGTGACAGATAATGTATTCTTGAGGAATCAGGCTCCCTAGAAGCAGGTTGAGATCTTCTCATACTTTTCTTAAGGAGAAAAAAAAAAAGAGAAAAAGCACTCTTGTCTTGAGATGTAGCTCAGTAATTTTATATAGCATCTGCACCATATTTTGTGTTATAATCCTTTCACTTTAAAAGAGACTGTAATTTAGCGTGAAAATATTCTCATACGCTCAAAAAGAATTCTGTGAGACTTCCAGTGATGTAAAGCATATGTAATCTAGTAAGAAAATCTGATCATGTTTTGGCAAGAGCTGTAGAGTTACTATTGACTGAGTAACAAAATCTGAGTTACGTGTAAAGTTTCATACGAAGTTAAACACATTTCTTGGAGTAACAGGGGGAAGATTCATTCACCTGTAGAATTCCTTTTGCGGTTTTACATCTTGTACACAGAACCCGGGTAATTTGCTCAATTCCAAGTTTGGTTTGCCTTTTTATTTCCAGTAAATAAGAATATGTGAAAAGCAGGAAGATAGGGGTTTTTGGAAGTTTGTGACTGGGGGGAAAACACAGCACGTTGATTTTATAGGTTTATATAGGCATGTAGCATGTGAAAATTTCTGCTTTCAAGTAAATATTCCTACCCTTATAAAACTAACTGGGGACAGGTAGCTATAAATGCTATAGATTTTTTTTTTTTTCCTTAACCCTGAATGACCTGGGACTGTAATGAATCAGCTGGAAGGGATCAAAACATGTCAATTTTACAGAAATATCCAGTGTTTACAAGTGAATGAACAGAGAAACACCTATCTGCAGTGCCCCAGCATATAATCTCTTTTGCACTTAGCAACTCAGTCAGAAGATAAGTCACTAAGAATTCTACTGCTGTGGTTGATTACTTCTAAAGTACTAAGCAAGCTTAATTATTTGCATAAATTCTAAATATTCTTCTAATTGAGGGATTCCAAAGATTTTTTTTTCCATTAGTAGCATTTAAATTGAATGTGGCTATACTCTAAAGTCCATTATATATCTATGGTACTTCAAAATCTGTTTATCACACCAGGATCAAAGCTCAAGACCTGTCTGAGTTTTCAGTATATTTGTAAGTTTTCTTGTTTTCATGTTTCAGTTGAGTTTGGGCTTTACAACCATAACCTTGACTTGCTGACAGTGGCACAAATGCAATGAGTAGTAGCAGGACTTTATAATCTTTATATAACTTAACATAATCTTTATATGACTGCCTGTAGTTTTTCCTTTACACATCTTCCGTCATCTTCTGTAACAGCATGATTTCTGTTTAATGTGTGTGTATCACAGTTATTTCTGTCTGGTATGAAAACTGTGATAAGAAAGATGATATTATTTGCTATTAATTTCATACTAAGTAAATGAGTCCTTTAGAACACTAACTTGAACTAAATAGCCCAGACATGATGTGGATAAAGTCAGTCTGGATACGTTAGATCTCCATCTGAACCCAGGCACTGATTTCCCAGCACTCATCCCTCAGTACAGCTCAGGTACCATGAAGCCTGGTTAAACAAACACACAAGTGAAACACCTGACAAGCTAATCCTGTAAATCCTGACTGGTCAGAGAAATTGTTTAAGCAAATACATGTACCCTGCTCTGTGAATACCTATAACATGCATCTACTTCAGGATGAAAGAAAGGATTCTTTGATCAAATACACAGAATTGCCAGCTGGCCATCTGGAGGGAGGTCAGATCTTGCTTCCTTTAGTGCTAACAAGTATAAATCCATGAACTTTGATGCAGTTGGGGATTTTCTTCGTGTGGATGCTGCGGATTCTGCATCTCTTCTGACCTTTTAGCTCCTTAAAGTGTCTTTACTCTGATGTTGAAAGCTTTGCCATGGTTCTACTTAACATCATCTAGTATGTGTGTATGTGTATATATGATAGTCTCCTGATTATTTGGGTTTGTTTGGGTTTTTTAAGCCGTTTTTCCAAAGTTTTAGGAGTGTAAACTCTGACATTCAAGCCTGAAAAAAACCCCAAGTGTATGTGTGCATTTTTTTGAAAGGGAGATGCATGTTTACCCTGCAGTTACCAGGTAACTACCAGAGCAGCGCTGAGATGGAGCTAACACTGTCTACCTCCTGGCAGTTGTGCTGTTTCCAGATCCAAGTTGTTTTATGGCCAGCTATCTTAATGTGGAAACTGAATGCGTGATTATACTTGTTTGACCAGAAGTCATCCCTTAGCTTGAGGACTGTGTGTGACACTGTCCTGTATAAGAAAGTGGGCAATAGAGCAGAGGAAAAGGTAGTGCTTCAAGCAGTTCCCTCCCTCTCTGCCAGAATAGGTAAATACAGGACATCTGGATTAGTCAGGGGAAAGCATTAAAAAATTGCTTTCTAAAAGCAAAGTGGTGTTTAGGTTGTAGTTGGTTCTCTGTATAAAGCCAGTTAGCTCAATGGCTTCAGTTAGAAAGCCTGGCAGGAATTTAGTCCTGGTTTATGTGATTGGTCCTCTCTAATATCTTTCAGATAAAGTTGCTGATAAGGATAACTCTTTTAATTGCTCATTCTCTGACATCAATAGAAATCTATCATTCAGCTAAGCTAAGGACACAAACATAGTATGCTTGTCTTCAGCAAGACAAAAGTGTGTGGTAGGTCTATGCCAAATTATATACTCACCTTCCAATCACCTGGAACATATATTAAACATGAATTACCCAGAAAAGAAAAGGTATAAAAGCATAAAAAATTCAAAACCATAAAATTTTGGTCTTGTCTTTCAGGAGTAGAGTATACCTGCAAGGTGGCAGGAAGCTTAAGATGTGAAACTGTGAAACAGTTGGCACGCTTTTTTACTGAGAGCAATAACAGAAATACCACCACCCCCCCAAATCCAAACATAGCAAACCCCAAAATTAAACTAAATTAATGTCTGGGAACTTGCCCATGACCTCTTGACTTTCTAAGTAAAATTAACACTTTTAGAAACTAATACCAGTGAAGAATACTTAAGATTTACTTCAAGATTTAAAATATTAGGGTTTTTAAAAATTTCTATTATCAATAGAGTCATAGAGACCTGATTATACATAAAATTTTGTCCTTATAACTGATTTAAAATAGTCTTTTTTTCTTTGAGAGTATTAGTTTACCTTTCTACGAGCTATACAGTATATTCACAAATAGTGAAAGAAAGCTGTTAATTAGACCTAGGCTGGTATTGTGATGGTGAAAAGAGTACTTTGGGCAAGAAAAATATTTCATTTAAATGTTGTAATAAATGGTTATTTCTAGCAGAATTTCTGGCAACCCATGTTTTTGGTATTCTAGTTAAAAGAAGCCCTCTTGAACTGCTCATTCAGACCTCACTTGAGCCTTGTGTTTGATGAAAATTCAAGCTTGCTCCAGACATAAAAATTCTATGTATTTAGAGCATAATTGATGCTGAAGTTCTCCAGGCTGGGCTTATACTACAGCTGAGGCATTTTGATGAAAGTTCCTGCACTTGTTATACTTAGGCTGAAGTTGTTGAAATGATTTTTGCGCAGAAAGTTCATGGAAGAGCTTTGCAGAAATGTAGAGTATGATCTTCAAATGTGACAGTCACAATCATTACAGCTCTTTTTAAATCTACAGGGGTCGTACTGAAGAAGGGAAAACTGTGGAAATGGCACCATGGCTGTTGGGCACATTGAGTTGAGGCCCACTGACTCCTGGTCGCTTTGGTTAACAAGGCAGAAGTTCTACAACAACCTTTCTTACTCACAATAAAATGCTCCAGGAGATGGACTGCTGTATTGTGAAAACCAGCAAATATGAAAACCACTCATGAAAGAACTCTGCAGAAGGTATGCTTTTTCTCTTCTATGGCCGGTTTTGCTTTCCTGAACACAGTATGATACACTGTTAGAGCTCTTGCTAATTGCCAGTTGAGCAGGAACTCTTGTTAGAAAATGGGAGGAAAGGAAAAAAAGCAAAGACAAAGTATGTTTTCTTTACAAATCATGTAATCTGTTGTGGGACAGGAGCTCATCTGAGTCCTTTAAAAGGCTGACATAAAGCTGGTAGCATTTCTGGAAATGCTAGAGTTCTTTTTATATTTACTTTCCCCTCTTTTTCTTTTTAACCACAATTCTTTCACATACGTTTTCTGTTAAGAGTTGACATTTCTCCTCTGCATGATTTCAGTTCCTGGTAGTTTACTGTGTGATCTAATAGCTGCAGCTGAATAAGCTTTAAAAATGGTACTTTGCCTTTAACTTAGGATTCTACCTTTCAATAGTTCCAGTAAGTTCTGATTTAGAAGAAGAAAAACATATGGGGGAGGAGGACTAAGCAAAAGTCTGTATAAAAACACTGTTGGAAGTTCCAGAAGGCAGCTGGGCAAGCTCCTAGTTTTCATTGCTAGCACATAGCACACATTTTTGAGGAAAACAAATAATCAGATATTGTGCATAGGATTCGGTGAGCTGTAGAAAAGATGGCATTCCACCATGCACCGCAGGCTGTGAAGCACACAGAGTTCTCCAAGGCTGGCTGGGAGACCAGGCAAATATGGTTGGTGGCTGTGAACCTGTTGAGAAGGAGGCAGTGTAACCTGCTAAAGACATTTAGTTACTTCTTGGGGGCAACAGCTGTCTCCCAAGTCCTTAACTTCAAAGCCAGGAGGTATTTATGGTATTTAAAAAGAACAATAATTCTTCTTTTTCTCCCTAAACTATTGATAAATGGCATTCTTTGGAAACATTGTGATGAAGCATTTTGTTGTTATTGCTTGCTTGCATTGCTAGTAGATATTAAGCAGAACATCGATGACTGAATTCAAGCAGACTGAATCAAAAACAACAGTGTTTTGGAGAGTTATTTTTAGCCTGTGTAATTGCATTAATTGAATTTGTCACATGGCCCTAGAGCATTTGTACATGTAGGAATAGAAGTCAGTGACCAAAGTAACTTGGAAGCAGGAGAGCTTCTTAAAGTAGATAAATATACTGTGAAACTTTACAGTTTCATTGCTCATAAAAGTAGTCCCTGTTCATCTGATTGGGTATAATGATGCTGGTAGTGAAGTGTTTTCAGGATTGGACCTTCAGCTGAGTAATTTTGTGTTTTCTAATGTCAAGTGGTATTATTTTAATAGATCCTAATCAAGGAAAGTTCTGCCAGTCTGTTCTAACGTAACATTTCTGGTTTGACTTTACACTTTTGATGCCAGGAAGATTAAGTGTCACATCTCCTGCGAATCAAGAGAGATTTTTCTGCTTCCCACCAATCCTTCCCTCTGAAGCATTGTGAGAGGCTACCTATTTTCATTCACATCTCTTGATCACAGAGGCAATCACCAGCTGCAGACACAGTTCGCAGACTTAGAATACATGAATGTCATCCAGCTAAAACAAGAATTTATAACTTTTTTTCTTGCTGTCAGTATTATTCTGTGCTTCAAATCTAGCAGTTTATGGTACTCTTAATGCTCAGTGCCTCATAGAAGGCTTTGCCTTCCATCTTAACAGATTTTTACAGATGAGAAAAACACACCAAACCTTGGTTGCAGTCCTTGTCAAAACAGCTCTGTATCTCTGCTTTCAGTCTATTTTAAAGTTATGTAACATAACAAAACAGTAGAGATGACAAAAGCATCAATCTGTATTGTGAAGGATAAGACATGGAAGTGGGAACTAGGGATGGCAATTATTTCTGATTGTGCCATGGCTCTCGTGTAATCCTGGGCAAATCAGCTAGCTCTTACAGAGAACAGAGACTTAATTTTATAGGTAAATAGTTTCCTAAGCCTAGTAAATAATCCCATTATACCTCTGTTTGCCTTTTTGTGAAATGGAAATAATAGTATTCCTTTTGCTCATCAAATGGTTGGAATACTCTTGTGATAGGCCATATGGAAATGTCTATGTGCAGTCCTTAAAATGAAAAACACTCCTTTTGGAAATAAAGAATTGCAAAATCAGTGTCTCTATCTACCTTAAGCTTTATGGCTGCTTCTTTCTTTAAATTTTT
>VZTI01005570.1:2934769-3040191 GCA_013397865.1 Struthidea cinerea | reverse complement strand
TTTTTTCTTCCTGCCTGGTTTCAGGGGCTCAGTGCTGCAATGAATAGTGCTTTCTAGGGAATGCAGCTGTTCAGTCCTAGAATTAATATGCAAATGTTCTTCTCTTACTGAAGCAGGGGAGGAAGATGGAACATAGCTGTATTTTCTCTAATCAACATACTCTCTTTTTCATTTGGAACTACAACAAAGCTGTCAGCCACACAAATAATGGAATATTTATTTTTGCAGAAATAAACACTTCCATAAGCATACATTTCTTGAAAGCTTTTACTGACCAACCCAAACAATATTTTACTTCAATGAAAATCTATATATTTAGAACTATTCACACACAAGTCTCTCGTGATTTTTCAGTAAAATAAATAGAAAAAACTAAATGCATTGACAGAAGGCTAATTTCAGCTGCAGAAGCACAGTACAGAACTGAAAAAGTAACTACAACTGGACTTTTTGCAAAATGCAAATTCATATATTGGAAACCATCCGTGTTGTGAAAGTCCCATTCTGCCCTCAGATTCACAGGTAGGGGTCTCACAGAATCTGCTCAAGTCTCATTTGTATGACTGATTCCCCACAGGACAAAGTGAGTAAAAGTTCTACCCAAGGGGGATAACGAGATTGCACCGTTTTCTCAGCACAAATGTAATTCAACAAAATGTGAGACGGTAAAAAATCGGACTGCTGTCTTTAATTTACCCATATAAATAAAAAACATTTCAAGATTTTAGATATAAAAGGTCACCAAGTGAGCTATGCGTGGGTCAGTGATTCCCTAAAGTTTTAGTAGAGCAGAAGAAATGGTACAATGGTTGTTATGAAGATTGCTTTTGATATTGCATAATATGCACTTAGATTGAAAAATATACACTCTGAAACTAGAGTGTGACAGGCCCTGTGTGCCTTTTTATTGATGCCCAATATAGTTTCTTCCCTTTTAGCCCAGCAGACACAACTTTACATTTGACTGCAATTTCTTTGGACAGTTTGAGGCAACAGCAAAATAAAACTTAAGCAAAGAACACAGGACAGAGTTAAAGCTAAAAGCGAGATCCTAAAGTCAAAACCAAGAACATGAAATCAATAAGGCAAGCTATTGGAAAACAACGCAAGGATTGAGGCTGGAATTGCAGGGTGGGCTGACCTAAGCCAACTTAATCAATAGCTTGGCTGCTGAGTTGGGAATAAACAGAACTATTTGTAGGTGAAAAAGAAAAATGTGACAATGGAACCTTAACTTCTAAAATACATCTAAGCCAAGTAACCTCTGCATTGAAACAGTGAAATTTGGTAAAGTCCTAAATGGCTGAATGCATTAGTGAATGCAACATATAAGCTGTGTCTGGAACTTATAAAATTGAAGGACAAAAGTAGTCCTATAACAGACAAGGCACCCCTCAGTTGAAGGGATAAAAACACCTAATATTTCAATCAAGCATGCTGTGTATGGCATGAATCAAATTATATTAAGTGTAGCAGAAAAGTTTTATTAGACTTAAAATTCCTCTCTTCAATTACATCCTTTTGAAGCCTTTTACCGAAAAGTTCAGAGAGTGGTGACACATTAGGTGATTCTTTCTTTCTCCTTGTAGAAGCACTGTATAAAGAAATAGGTGAGACATACTGAAGAAAGATAAACAAGATAAATGAAATTGAAGATACCTGAAAGATAGTAGGACAGTAAGATAAAATCTGAAGTAACTTTTTGAACTGCCTTCCCGGTGTCATCAAGATCGTAATATTCCCACTTTAATTTTCCCCCTAATTCTAACAAAGTCAATTTCTGATTCACTTTTGTGATCTGTAAGCCATCCTTACAAGATGTGGAGCTTGTGATTATTGCTGTCAGGTTTATGGGATATCAGGTTGCCTTTAGATCCTTGTTAACTATGTGCTGAGCAGTTAAATTCAGGTTTGTTGGCAGATTAATTACATTCATTTGTAAATCCACGGGATTATAGCCTATTTACACTCCTTGCAAAGTTCTGTCTGCGTTTTGGTACTGATGACTGAAATAGAGTAAACACAAAAAAATGGATGGTCCTATTATCTCATAGGGCAGGGAGCTCTTAAGAGAAAAAAACCCGCACCAGTTCTTAAATTTGTGACTCACTTTAAGTAGCATTTTCTTGAGGAGCAGACTCTTGTGGAGTAGGAAATCTGTCCACACATGTAGTAGCTAGAGTTCATTTTCTTTTTCTGGGCACTAAATCAAGCCACTTCACAAAACCTCAGTTACCTGCAAAACCTTTAGCCAATCAAGACCTTTTCCCAAACAGTTCCTACCAGGTAGTCTCAGATGCAATCTCTAATTTGTCTTCTGAAATTATAAAACTGTTCCTTTTTAAATTGGATAGCTTTTATATATTTCATCAGACTGGATACCTAATTTACATGAAAATTGGTGATAGTGTGATGATAAGGCTTTGCCAGCTAAATCTTCCATGATAGAGACATGCCACTTATAATACTATTTAACGTTTCAGATGAAGGTCAGCAAAGCCTTTGGAAAAAATCTCAGGATCTTGTCTCACTGCCTTACCTGTTCCCAGACAGCCAGTTCTCTGTGCACCCAGAGCAGCAGTTGGCACCCAATTACCTGTTAGCTCCCAATGGAATTGGGCATCCAATGAATCCAAAACAGTAAGTCTTGGGGGAGGTGGGGGAGGAAGGGGATGTGTGTGAAGTGCTGGGGGAGAAAGAGGAGAACCACCACTCAGGAGGATGAGAATGTGTCCAGCCGTTTCGCCTTCTTTACACTTGCTGGAGTGAAGGTCTTGTGCCTGATGTGCAGCACAGGGCTACTGACACATTTTGTGTCATACCAAGCCAGACTAGAGTGGAGAACTGACGTGATGCCAGAGTTGGGGGGGAGGTGGAAAGAGCGTTGCGTCCGTCCCGATTGCGTCCCTGTTGCAGCAGCTCCGGCGGGTGCCGTGCAAACACACTCGAACACTCTGACACACCGGGGTTGGTGGATAAACGCAGTCTCTCACACACACAGAGCCGAATAGCTCCTGCAGCGCCACCGGGGACAAAGAGGCGGGAGGGGTCCTTTGTATGGAGTTCCGAGGGGTTTATGGAGGTCCCGGCTTGAAGGGATCCACTGACAAAGAACACAGAACGCTGCGGGGTCCGGGGTTTTATCCAGAGCGGCACCAGGGGCGGGCAGAACATCAGGAACCTATCATTTGGGGGCCAGGGGCTGGAGAGGATGTGGGGTGACAGGGCAGTGACCACTGGGGAAGGCGAGGGGGGGAACAAGGGAACCAGGAGCCAGTGGGGTCTCAAGGAAAGGAGAACTATCTAGAATATGGACTTAAAAAGGTGTAAAGGGGGGTGGTCTTAGACCTCTGAGCCTGCCCACCAGCAGACCTCCACTGTTTTGGGGTCCTGAGGCTCTCTGGCCAATCCCATGGTGGACTCAACTATTGCAATAGAGAACGTTGTGCTGCTCTCTCATCTTTTGAAGAAATTGTCACTGGGATAAATTCTGCATTTTCCCAGTTTCTGTTAACCTCAATGAAAATAACAATTTTGACGGTGATTGTAAAACAGGCTCAGAATGTGGAATTTTTTTTTCTATGGCATGCTAAGCATGCTTCCTCTGTACTTGTTTCCCTTCTTCTGATCCCTTTATTTTCAAATATTTTACTATTATATGTCGAGTGAAATCAAATAGAATTAGAATTATAGTTGAACTTTGAAACGATACAGTTTTGGTTGGTATGATTTTTAACCAACATGTCCTATATTTAATTCATGGTTGAGGCCTAGAATGTGGTATGAGAGCGATTGTCTTTCCTGAAGGCAGGAATCATCTTCCATACTGTTTACTTCTACAGCTTCAAATCACATGTCAGTGATAGGTTGTTAGTACACACTTGGAATATCTGAAACAGATGGTAGTAAATAAGTGCCAAATTAATTTTTCCACCAAAACCTTGTATTGAATTTAGAATCTTCATCAATCTCAACAGGGAACACAATTTGTCTTTGCTAAGTTCTGCTTCCTTAACAAGCTGTCAGCCTCTGTTTCCTGGGTTTTCTGTGAATAAATAGCAGGATATCAAAATATCATCAGATTCTCATCTTCACCACAGCTCTCTTACCTCTAGCCTTTTGTGTTATCTTTGATGTAATGATGGAAATCCTGTATTTATTCACAAGGATAAATTGAGGAGGTCCTGACAAGTGTCCAAACTTATGCATACCTGAACCTCTAAATAAATCTTCATCACTGGAAAGAACTGTCAGAATCTTCTCATCAGGCTGCTGCAGTTCCTGCCACTATGGGTTTTTTTTTGTATCTTTCATTGTAATACCTTGGTGCCTCATACTTTGAGGAGAATCGGTCCTGTCAACACCTGTGTCATAAGGTGAGGGTTTCTCATCTGTGTTTGCCAGATATGAACTGCAGGGACAATTTGTCTTGATGTTTTGCAGTCCAGAGTTTTCAAGAGAAAACCCCGTGAACTTCTAACTCCAAGCCAACCTTTCATTGCACTGAACATCCTTTCCCAAGCCCTGTTTGTAAAGTCAAGGTGTCTTTTGTTATTTGTCCTGCCTGCTGCTTACAGTGGTTCATATGCGTTTTTACAGTGAAATGTTCTGGGACAGCTTTTCACGTGTGCACATATCTGTGTATGCGTGTACATAAATATCTATAAGAGCACACATACACATGCTTGTATACATTGATTAATAATGGCTGAATGATATATCGATTGGGGTTTGTTCCTTTGCCCATTGTATTAGTGAAGTGGGAGCCCTGTGAAAAGAGTTTGTCCTGAGAAACTTCTGCAAGCGAGAAAGTCAAAGACCTTCTCAGGATATACATCCAGAAATATAAAAAGCAACACCTAATTGCTGGAACATTTATATATGCTGAACACCAAAAGCAACCTTTCAGTCCTGCATGAAACTTACATCTGAAAGGAAAATATGCAGCCCTGCTGTCTATAGTACGCTGACTTTATAGATAAAAATAATTAGTCTGCCAGTAAACTATTCTGGCTCACTTATAGTTGCTGCAAAAGTGAGCTGCACAGTGAGTTGATGGAATGCAGCACAAGCAATTACACTGAAAATGGTGCTGTGCAGAAAGAAGTTAATGTGGATGATAAACAAGGTCCAAACAAAGAATGTTCAAACTTGTCTTCAAGAACTGCTTGAGCTCTGATCCTTGGGGAAATGAAATGATCTTTCATGGCAGAAAACTGAGACGTAGCAGCACTGTGATTGCCAGCAGAAAGCAATGGAAATTGTACTGATGAGGTGCTGTCACTCCTCTGCATTAGACATGCAGAGACTCTGTGCAGAACACCAAGGATGGAGCTCCTTAGGCAGCATCACTGCAAGCTCAGTCTGCTCTATCCTTTCCCTCCGTGGAGTTCCCCTCCATGATAAACTAGGTGGCATGGCTTTCAATTCTGTAAGCACAGCCAACCAAGTCAGCTTGTGGTTAAATTATTTATGCCAAGAGCTGAATGTGGGGTTGTATGAGCAATGCGTTCTCCTTAATAAAACCTGGATTTGGGGTTGGGAAAGAACCTTGGCCAGGCAAGTAGGATTTCTTTGAGTGTGGTCTTTTATAAATTGAGTCTGAGTGGGGGTGGGGCAAAGGGGGTTGGGAAGTGAAAAATAAAGCATGTTTAAAAGGATATTAAAAAGCCTCTTTTACATATCGTTTGACAAACCCAGGGCTGCTGGGAGCATGATGTGGCACTGACTGGTATGATTACATTATCCACATAGAAGGAATTTAAAAGAGTTCTTAGCGATATTGGTATTTATATATGAAATGATACATTGTAAACTTTTCAAGATACTTAAAAAAACCCCAACAGGTATTGGAAACTGGTTTTATTTTCTGCTGAGTGCTATGTGTATTTATTATGTCATCCTCTTCCTTAATGCAATGTTAAGATATTTAGAGAACTGTGTTTAAACAAAATTTAATAAAAAATTGATCTAAGCCCCACATCAAATATATTGCTAATTGAGAGCTAAGGTTGTTTAGTGTGTGTCCTGTCAAAGTAGTCAGTAATGAGATAAAGTTCACGAGATAGCAGCTCCAGTTGGTTTTGTTTGAAATAATTTTCAGTTCTGGGTAAAGCTTGATGCTGCACCTGCACAGAAGAAGATTGCTTTTTATTCTCCACTACCCAGGTGATCACAGCTCACACAGAAAAAGAGAGGAAGAGACCAGTTTTATAAATCATATAGAAACTGGTCTTCCACCCAAATACTTTGTTTGGCTCAAGCAAGTTAAACCCTTTCAGTGGAACCCTAGAAAACATAATTTTTCAGACAGTTTTTCCTGTCTCTGTCAAAGACATGACTCA
This sequence comes from Struthidea cinerea, assembly GCA_013397865.1. Taxonomy (NCBI): domain Eukaryota; kingdom Metazoa; phylum Chordata; class Aves; order Passeriformes; family Corcoracidae; genus Struthidea; species Struthidea cinerea. The sequence goes on along the minus strand of VZTI01005570.1, from coordinate 3,033,847 downwards.
ATTAAAGATAGATCTTGAGACCACACTGTACAGCTGTGGGTAAATGGAATTACAGGCTTTTGAGCAGAGTGAAGTAAGTTATTTTACTATAGATTTGTTGTGGACAACATTGCCTGCCTTTTGCTTCTCTAACCATGCAAATCACAGCATGAGAAATAGCTTCTAAGATTTTCTTATAATGTGACTTTGTTGCACCTGAAATTACATTGCAGAAATTCTGTTCTGAACTCTGGTTTCCCAATGGAAAGCTTAGGTCAGGCTAAGTAGCCTGGAGGGACGCATTTGCCTGATTACATTTGATGTATTCTATGTATCTTTCCTTGCTTCTTCCCCTCTCCTAGTACATTTATTCTACAAGCTTTAAGTCAGTAATCAACTTCAGCACCCACACATTAGAGTGATTATTATTTTATGATATGTAACAGCTTACATTTGGACCTCACTGTTCCCTTTATGTAAACATAAGATGGGAAATGATTAAATTTTTACCTTGAGATAAACTGCACCATATATACGTAGGAAGACAGCTTTAGACTTGTGTTCCTTTGATAAATTAATGCCTGTTAAAAAAGAAAAAAATCCTGTCATTGAAGCCACAAAATGTACAATTATGAATCATCAGAGGCAGCCAATTCTTTCATTTCCTTTTCTCTAATGAAAAGAACTGTACACTGGAAAAAATCCCCTTGTAAAAGAAGCAAAATAACAGTTTGAGAAAAAAAGTTCCCAGATATTCTTTAGGGTATTTTAAAAATGCTGAAGGGTATTTTTGATTGAAAATGGAAATTAAAAAATCAGAATTGCTACAGACTAAAAACATATACCTGAAACCAAAAATAGTCTCAAGAAAATAATTTGAAAATTTTCTGGCACTTATAAGAACTTCTTCTCTTGGAGGTCTCATCTGTTTTAAATCAGATATTGTAGAAGTTTAGTAGTGGATTCAAAAGCTGTTGAACTGGTGTAAAGGATCTGTTGTAATGTGACATACTCTGTTTAATCCCTTTTGTGTAGAACATCATCTTAAAACTAAGCAAGCCAAAATATTTTATTATTTGCTAGAGAGAAATACAAACATGAATAATTTCATGGTTAAATCATCTACATCTCAATCTTGCAAAATTTATGAAATATTTCATAACCTAGAGTTCCTCATTCAATGAAAAACTCTAAACCAAGGATCTGGAGAGACAAATATTTTACAATAAAATGAGGCCTTTGTTATGTGCTTATCAAATTTAATTACAATTTGACTAAAATTTGACTATTTCTCCATTTAGCTGTGGAGAAATCATTTTGGGGTTGACTTTTTTTTTAAGATAAGCAAAATAATCTGATCAAGTTATACACTGAGTGCTTTGTATTTTGCCAGCTTTTAAACACTCACTCTATTTTTTTGCTAACAAAATTAAATGTTATTAAAAAGCTCATTTAGATTTTAGAATAAAACAGTCCTTTTACATTATCCACTATTCCACAGTATCTCCTTACCTATTTAAAGTAAAAAATAAATCAAATTATAGAAAAAAAACTTGTAATCTCTTTCACTTGTATGTCTTCTTGACGTGGTCTGCAAGAAAAATCTTCAACTTGCTTAATGAGGTATGCTCTTTCAGTCAGGTGAGAGAAAGTAATGTACTGGGAACCAGCCTAAATAAATTAAAACTTATCACGCAGATGTTCAAAAAATGATTAGAAGCCTGAAAATGCGAACAAGCATTGGCTAAATTTTTCTAAAGTGCCTAAGTCAGATGCCCAACTCTTGCTAATGTCAGAGGGATTTAGCTGTCTAACCTGCCTAAGTGATTTTGAAAAATAACACAAGCTGCCTATTTGCATCACTAGGTGCCTAAACACTTTTGGAAAATTTGTCCCGGAATGTTTATAATAAAGAAAAATGACACATCAAAATGTGGAAGTTTAGTCTCAAAGTGGGATCAGAACAGTGTTTCAGAAAAGTCAGAGCAGGTCTTATAGGAGCTTGTGATGGATGACTGTGGATTCCTAAAGCCACAGTACATGGAATAGCTCTGCCATCTCAGTTCAGATGCCCCAAATGAATTTTGTATTTGTTTGATTATGCTTTACAGGCCAGGCCTAGATAAAGATAGTAACTGACCGGTACAATCTAAGTGCAATCCCAGGTATTCAACCATTAACATGTGATATTCCCTTTGCTATAAACTGCAGCCAGTACTGATGATGAAACACTTCACCGATCCTGGCAATATTCTTTAGAGAAGTGCCTTATTTAAGAAAGTGTGTTGCGTGTGAACTAGCCATGTACTGCAAAACAGTGCCTATTGAAGTTTAATTAGTGTAAGTGGCATATCCAGTGGCTCATGTAATTAATTGCAGATTACACATGAAAATATTGATTTTTTTGATAGTGGTATGCACAAACCTGCAGTGAATAGTTAAGCATTCAGTCATCAGCTGGCTAGATACAGGAGCATTATCAAAGTCGAGTGTCAGTCAATATGACAAGCATCCATTCTTTTTCTAAGTTCTGTACAGGAAGCTATACACACGTACAACTCAAGTGGGAATGCAAGTGAAATAAAATCCAGTTGTTGAAGGAAATGTGTTTTGGGGAAAAATCATATCTATGCTGCATTTCTATCATACCCTGCTCCCCAAAACTCATGTCCATCACAAAGAAGAGCATAAATATTTGTAAAAATTTTTTTTTTGGAGATTGTCTTTTCCTTCATGGTAGCCATCAGATTATTTTTTATTTTGCATGCTTTCGAATTGCCATTTAAAATAACTTAGTCTTCTTTCATGTCTTCTTTCTTGTTTATCATATAATACTTGATAAAATGGTATTTAGTATTTTTTAGTAGGAGTTTATCTCAGAAACATGAAAAAGAAGCTAGTTAGAATTTGGTTAGTTCAAATTTCTGTTTTGTCTCAGAACCACTATTGTGCAGGTTTGCGCAAGTTATTCTGTCTTGCACTTCAATTTTCATCTGTAAGTGGGGATAACCGTGCTTTATCTCACAGGAATATGATTGTGAATAAATACATTAGAGTTTATGTTGTGGTTTAATTCTTCACTTTGGATATATTGTTAAAATAAGCTTGTTACGTGGATTTAGGTGTAAAACACACTTTGCTTATAATTGCATGTCATTTTTTTATATACCCATATGTCCAGAAAAACTGCTTTGGTACAGTGGAAAGTAGGAGAAGCTAAAAATTAACATGCACTTGGGTGTACAACAGAGTTTCTGGCAATTTCTTGCTATTGAATTGGCATAATGCAATAATGAACTTCAGTGAGACATTTATAATGCAGATGGTGCTGCTGTGTTCTATGCAGATGGCACTGATTTACTGCTATGTTCAACAAAGTACAGGAAGTCTTTCATTGTTAGTGTGGATTGACAGCTCTGAGCAGGAATAACAAGATTCTAGACTGTCTTTCCTTCTAGCTGAGTATCTTCAAAGCTGGCAACCAGGGAGAGCCTGAGGTAAATAGTCCAAGACCATGTTTCTGTTGCACAATTCCTGACAGGTGGCGATTCTTTGTCAGATAGTTCTGAATGTGAAGGATTCAGTATATAGGTCTGAAAAAAGATGGTTCTTTAATCACGGTCCCAAGAATGTTTAAAGTATGATTTTACCCATTCACTTTGTTGTGTGAGTAGCCAACGAGAAACTGCAGATATTATACATGGTCTGGAGGTAACCACGGCACATAAGAAGGCCCTTCACTGTCAAAAGTCAGAAATACAACTCTGCCTCAATGTCCTTGTTGCCCATTTTAAAAAAAGACCAGGAGAGTATAAAGAAACCAGCTTTTCATATTGCCAAAACCAATGAGAACTCTGAGTTCTTCCCTCTTTTTTCTCCTCCCCTTTCAGGTTCCCTTTTATCCTCCACCCATTCTCACACCCATCACTGACAGTATCCTCTCTCTTTGTAGCTGTGGGCAGCATCCCTTGGAGCCAGGACTGCCAGTCACACCCAATGGTGCCTAAATGAGTAGCAGTTGTGTCAGGAGCACAAATATGAGGAAGGACAAGAGCACCAAAATAATTTGAACTTGTGACTTAAACAAGGGTTTGAACCCAAGTCTGTTGCCCTTATTTTTCATCTGAAAAGCCGTCTGGATTGCATATAAACAGTTCCCCTTGAGGGATGGTGTTAGATTGATGTACTGCAATGTGAAATGGGAGTGCAAATGTATGTGATGTTCATGGGCTAGTGAATAGAGCTAGTTTACTATGAAATGAATTGCGAGCAAAATAAACGGGCTGCCTCTAACCCCATATACTGCTTTTCTTAGTTGAGGATGATAGCTCCAAATGCATGTTGATTCTGACATATTCAGTGTGACACTGACATATCTGGAAAAGTTTAAATGCTGAAAACTTGTTCTCATTTCTATTATGGATACAAAAGAAGAGAGAAAGTAGCTTAGTGGAATGAAAAGAATAGAAAGTATTTACTGCTTCATTGTCACAGTGCTAAGAATTCAGTCAGTATTCAGGAGCCCCCTGTTTATTATGGATATGTTTGAAATTATCCAGCCTTTGTATTCTATAGCCAGGGAGACTTAATGACTCTGTTCCAGCCTTCAGCGAGAATGCAAACAGCCTTTTACATTGCACTAAATATTTGTAAGGAAAAAAGACATTTTTTTACTTCATGTTATTTGAAAAAAGTAAGTGGAGACTTTCAAAGGAAGCTGAAATGTTGGGTACCTACTATTTTCAAATATCTAGGCCACTCAGGAGTGCACTTTTCTATACAAAGACTACATTTGATGCTTTATAGTGAAAGACTTGGCAATGCAGTTAAAAGTGATCTTGTTTTTCACTTGGCTTATGGTCCAAAATGAGTGTACTACAGGCAATTTGGAGGCTAGTGGGGGACTCAAATATTCAACAATTCTTAGAATCTCCCTAGATATAAGAAACAGTGAGAAATAAGAAGATCCTGCAGATTCTTTTAAGTTCTTTGCATTATCTAAGAGCTAATAGTCATCTCTCAGGGGGAAAAAAGTGCCTTGTCAATTCATAGTGTTTTAAGACCTCTTACTGTTATGGAGTTACGGTAGCTCTTACTCTACCCAATTTATAATGATATTGCCTAAGAATGAAGACAGTTAAGCATGACAAACTTAAAAGCAGTGGCTTTAAAATTAAACTGCTGAGGTCAAGTCAGTATGTCTACAGCTAGAGCTTTTTCAATACTTTATACGTTCTTCAGCTGTTACAAGACACAATGGGAAACGTATTCAAAAACTAGATAGCAGTTAGGTAGTGGTAGTAAGTTTGGGATTATTATGGTCCCTTTACTGCAATGTAGGTGGGTTTGCCCACTATAAATCTCAAATAAGCAGTTAAATGTGGGAGGGGAAAGGGAAAGAAAAGAATAGGTTAAGGTGTCCAAACCAAATATTATGCTATTAAAGATTAGTGGCTTTATATACGTATGCATATATATATTTCATATGGAAAACTAAACTGAATAATGTCCATTGCCTGAGGCAGTGAGAAAAAGGCAGAGAGGATGAGGAACTGGTTGTGTGGCAGGTTGAGGTTTTAAATAATATTGAAAAGGTGACTAAAGAAGTGGTTTGAAATAATTTTCATGTTCTAAGTAAAAGTAGATTGAGGTATGGAAAGGAGACATTCCTTGCTCATCAGTTCTGTACAGAGCTCTGTCAGGGTCAAAAATAGGAACTGGCTCTCATGAAAGGTGTCTTGCCTACAGTGATAATATATGATTACATTTTCAGGAGGAAAAAGTTTATAGAGATTTCAAAAGATCTTTGACGTGAAATCTTCACGTTCAAATCTTCAAGTTTTTATTGATTTCTTAACAGTAAATCTGCATTGGGATTTTTTTTTCGTGTGTGTAATTATTTGAAAGAGCTTCTATATTTCACAGAACACCAAGTAAACCAGGAAAGTTCTGTGTTGAAAAGTCGTCATGTCTGGTGGGATTGCGAAGTGGAAATACCTGGAATTTTCCCACTCTGGCTTTCTAATCAGAAACTATACTAGAGCAAGGTACTTGACAGAGATGGCAAAGATGAAAATGCCAGTGTTCTGGAAGGTTTATACACCCTAGAATGCTCCCAGATGCTTTTCATTCTTGTTTCACATATTTTTGTTTGCTTTTAAAAGGCTTTCCTTAAAATTACCTCACTTCTGTTTCTTCATTCAGAACTCTGATTTATACCAATAGCTGCTGAATAGTAATGATTATTTTCCATTATAATAATGCCTTTGTATTCTTGTAACACCATTGGTCAAGTACAACATGTGGAAGAAAACAGTTCGTGTTGTGAGTTGCTTATGTTGCCTTGTGTTGCAGTGAATATAACCCATCAATGCAACCCAAAACCATGTGTGAATTAATTTTTAATTCTTACGATGTGGAGGTCAGTTCTCTTCCCATATGGTTTTCTTATTTAATGTACTGGGAGAAAAGGCTTTTTATTTCAGGAGACATGAGATTGCAGCTTTGGAGGGCCGAGGAATAGCTGGACCAATAGTTTGTGATCAAAATGATTGATGCTAACTTTGATTTTTTGATGTGAATAAAGCACATTCTCTTGGCATGTATTCCTTGCTGACCCAGTTTGGAGGGAAGGGAATGGAGGGAGACTGGAAAACCTGCTCTATTATTTTTCATCCTATTTATTGATGTTGTTTCTTAATTTGTTTTTTGTTTCAACAGTTCAGCAGTCATTATTTTTACAGGCTAAATTCAAAGCTGTTTGCAACAACTGAGTGAAATTTTTAGAGCTGAGTGTGAGATTACTGCTTTTTTGAGAGAGTGAGTGCGGTTTTAGGAGACAGTACTTAGGCAGTCTTGCTTCTATGTTTATTAAGAGCGCTTTCAGAAATTAAAACTGAACTAATAGACATATTTAATCTTTGTCTTGTGAATTTTTTCATGCACTCTTCTGTCTGCTCAAGGTTTAATTTTGTGTGAGATTTGACCTAACAATGATTCTGTAAGAAATGTGTTAGAAAATTCCATGTTCAGTAGCTGCTTCTTCAAGTCAGGATATGTTATGCTGGTCTGGTTTGGGAGAAGCAGCCAACCAGAAAGCTCAGTGAAAACATAAGTAGTTTCTCTTCTCCTGCCAGCTACAGCAGTCAGATCAATTTGGCAAAAAAAAAGAAAACTGGGCCAGGTGCAAACCTATTGAAGTAATAGATGAGATGAAACCTTTTTCTCATGTGGTGATATGCGCATTCCTGTTTGGCATGATCTGACCCTCTGATAGAAAGCTGCCTGTGGCTCTGAAGAGCGTGACTTAAAGCAACAAACAGATTTTGGTGTTGATTCTACTTTATCTGTACATCAGCAGGGTTTGGCAGCACAGCTATTGTGTGCCAGACCAAGTATTGCTTAGGTTCTGCAGTGACTCCCAGAGAGGACTAATCTCTGACCACCAACCTCCTTTCAGTTAATAAATTAAAATCAAACTGACTTTTTATTGTTTTAGTGGTCAAAAGAATAAGTGGTTACCACTGTTAGTAACTCAGCTCTGCAACTTTATGAGGTGTGTGAATGAATGTGAATTACAGCCATGGCCTTTCAAACAACAAGCCCCAGAGCAATCTTGACCAATGTGGTGCAGCCATTATATTACACATGACCAGGGTACTGCCAGGGATTTCTTCTTGCTCTGCTTTCAGTTATTTTCCACAGTGCAACATGTGCAAGAAACGTTGACTTAACCTCGAGCTGATTTTCTTTCTGAGGGTTCAGGGATCTAGGAAAGTTGTGGTCAGCATTTTAATTTTTTTTTTCTGATATACTTCATTTGTTGTTTAATATTGATGTCACAGAACAGATTTTTTTTTTATCAGTGTGTTGATTCATAAGGGTTACTGGCGAAGCCAGGTTAGAAGATACATAGACTAAGCTCTCCTGGGGTGTTGTTCCTTTGCCAGCCCCCTTGCCAGCTTGCTGCCCACCAGCTGACAGGCGACCTGACAGGCATCCTGGCTTTCCAGAGGCCTGTCCTGCAGACTGCTGGGCAGCGAGGCTCCCCAGCTGCCCACTTGATTGCTTGCCAGCCTTCCTAAGCCGAGTCTCTGCAGGTGCAAATCCTGCTGTTCCATCAAGAAAATAATTTGTTTCTATAAGCAAAGCACTGTAGCCCCAGGCAATTAGTAAGGCACTAAGTTTGGCAACAGGGAGTGAAAATCTGACAATACGTGGGAGATTCCTAGGGGCATGTGGTCTTAGTTCCTGATAGAAAACCAATTTGGGTGGCTTGAAACTTGCGTACTGAGGAAGAAAGGAAAAGTCTTAGAAACAGAAAAGGCTTTCCATTTGATGAAATGTTTATATGGAAAAATTCCACTTCAGCTTTGCTTTTAGGTAGAAAAGTTCAGTTTTCAATTTTGCTTCAATGATTTTTAAAGATATTTTAAGGAATTTGACATCTTTATGTACATATTTTAGGGAGTTCTCAGCTGTGCAGATGTAAGTTTGCATTGGAGGTCAGTTCCAAGCCCAGTCATATTTCATGGGGTTTGCAGGCATTTTCTGTATTGGAAAGTCAAAACTACATGGTGCAAAGGAACCATTAGAAAAAAATGCTATATATTTTCATTCTTTCCCACCTGCCAGGATGTTTCCTTGATGGCTGCAGCCAAGAAAACCATTACAGATGAAGATTAGATTAAAATAAATTGATTTAGAGTCTACAGGATGCTGCCTTTGGGGAGATTTCTCTCTATAAAAAAGATTTATGTGTATTCTTATATATGTGTGTGTTTTATACATACACATGACATACAGTGCAACAGGATGCAGAAAGAGATAAATCAGACAGGTTTGGAACTATGGAGGGAGGTCTGGATTTAGAAGAGGGGCTCTAAGAAGGCCTGCAGACCTGCATTGTGTGTAGATGTTTTGTTGATGGGTCTGCTTTTTGTTTTTAAAATGCTTCAGTCTTATCTTCTTTATATATTAATAATTTGGAAAATGCAGGGCAATGAGCTTGTGTGTTATGGAAGTTAGAATCTGAGCACACATGTGCCAGAGCGAAGGATGTTCGGCACCTCTGCCAGCCCAGCCTATGGAATACGATTTCTGACTGTCAGGAGAGCAGAACTGTGGATGTACACACGAAAGGCAATTCTGGTGAAGTCGTCTTCATATAATTACTGTTTTTGAAACATGATGCAAATTGTTGCATACAAAACCCTGTTTCATAGTAACACACATTTTGCTCCGTGAACCTCCTTGAAACTTCTGACTTTCCTTCAAGGATCTCTAATACAGAGAGCCAACCCAGGGTTTTACGCCTGTCTCCAACCCCTTACCTTTTCATTTGAAGCTCGAGACTCTAGTTCCATGTTCTTTGACGCTAGACCTACAATCTGCTGAATTCGTCACAGAAATTTGAGTTCAGCCTGGCAAGTCAGAAGGATTGCATTTCTTTGGAATTAACCAAAATGCTGGCTAGATGCTGTGTCTAGCTTGAGGGATGAGCTGACAATACAAAGATTCAAAACCTTGAAAACATGTTATACCAGCAGAAGAAGTTTGTATAAGTGATTAATTCATGTGTTGGATCAACACTTAACTCTACTTTACAGAATTGGCTTTCATTAGTAATCCTTTACAGCATTTTCTACTGAGGCTACAATATAGAGCCAATCATACTGATGGACTGCTGAAGTAAGACCTTTCAATGCAGAAAGGTTATATACTACAGATAATAGTTAATTAACTCTATTCATTTTGTGCCATAAGCCCCTTTGAATTTTGCCAGACTATTCAAACAGATGAAACCATATCCAGTGCAATAAAAATATCATCTAGAAACACATATTGGCAAATTGAGAGTCTGAAATATGGAATATGAAAGAAAGGTGACAAATACAGAGGCAATGTGAATACAACGTAAATCTTGTGGTACCAATAAAAGGTAAAAATCAGTGTGAAGCTATGAACTGTTGTTGAACAACAGCTATGAACTGTTGTTCTTTAACAGGGGCTCGTGCTCCTGCTGTCATTTTCAGAATTACAGCTTCTGCCCTGATTTCTTTGGTGTCGGTCTTTCAAAAGTGTGGTAATGAAGGAGTAGAAAAGAGCAGTTCTAATTTTCTCTGCCTCTGTTTTTTTTTTGCCATGTAGTACATGTAGTATCCATATTTATATGGCCATCCTGTTGAACTGATTGTCTCAGTTCAGTCTGTGTTTTCATCCAGTAGTTGGATTTTTCACATTTTTGACAGGGGCAACATTCTCCTGACTGAGACTGTGAACTTCCTTCCTGTGGGCCACCAAAAAGAAAAAAGGATAGCACCAGGTTTTGCACAGCTCAAAAGTAAGATCTGGTGACTTAAGGATGAACGGGTTTATGACTTCATATCCATGTCTGGATCATGCATGTCTTTGCTAATATAATTTTTGATTTATTGATCCAGGTTGAGGAAACGCCCTGTAATAGTGGCTTCTTTCTTGACTTCACAACTTTTTTTGTCTAAACAATAATAGTGGTACCTCAGCAGTCACCCTGCACAGCTGGGTCAGATATACAAATTGTGTGCATCTTTGTACAGTTTACACTATTGCTGATCTGAGATTTCTTCCTGCACAAAGCAGGTTAAATAAAGCAGGAAGACACCAGTAACTAACTGACCTCTAATTATCCTGTACATAGAGAACACTTAGAGGCTCGAACTGCTTCTAATAAAAGTTGTTTTCAGCCTTTCACTGTAGGGTTAGCATAGAAAAGCTCTTTCCATGATTGCAGTGCCAAGAAGCAGCTTGTACCAGACAGCCAGACATAATTCATATTCTATGGACTTTTAAATACTATCATTTAGAAAAAAAGAGAGGCTTTTTTTGTCTTTTTAGACACAGCTTTCAGCTTTCCTGCTTAAATATTTCCAATATTTCCTTTTTTTTTTTTTTTTTTTTAACTATTTAACTACACATTGCTGAAATGTAGCATGGCATAAACAACCAGATGAAGATAATCTAATGATTCTTCTCATGTGAAGTCAGTCAGATTTAGCCTAAAAAACCCAATTAACCAAAAGGTTTTTCTTTCGTCTCTTTTTAATCTACATATTGATGCTGCTTTGCTCTCTGCATTTTTTATTAATATGAAAATCACAGAGTCACAGAATGGGTCAGATTGGAAGGGACCGCAGTGGGTTATCTGGTCAAACTCCCTGCTCAAGCAGGGCCATCCCAGAGCACATCTCACAGGATTGTGTCCAGATTGTTCTTGAATATCTTCAGTGAGGGAGATTCTAAAATCTCTTTGGGCAACCTGTTCCAGTGTGTGGCTCCTCCTCATGTTCAGGTGGAACTTTCTGTGCAGCAGTTTCTGCCCATTGCCTCTTGTCCCATTGCTTAGCACCATCAAGCAGAGCCTGGTCCATCCTCTACACCCTCCCTTCAGACACTTAGAGACATTGATGTGCTCCCCTCTAAATCATCTCTTCTCGAGTCCGAACAGGCCCAGTAAGTAAAATATTACTTACTTTGCTTTAGGCAAATATGAGGATGCTATTCTAACTGTGGAGTTTCTGGAAGTTTTTATTCTCACAATTCAGTCCCTCCAAATCAGAAATGAATCTTTTGGAAGTTTTGAGGTGCAGCTTGAATAAATATACTCTCTTTGGGGACCAAGAGGAGCTGAGATAAACTCCAGTTCTGTAATTAATTAAACTCAGACTGATATCACTTAGTTCAAACCCCACAGACTCTCCACAAGTATGTTTGTTCCCTTGTACTAAAGGTTGACTTTTGTTTGTTTCTACTGCCATTTCTTTTTTTTTCCTGGTTATTTTTTTAACTACCTTGTTAAGAAGCTACAATGTCTGTGAGAATCTCCATATGTGGGACAATTTATTGCTCTGTACTATATTCTAATCTCTTTTAGATGGCAAAACCACATTTTTTGTTGTTGTCTGAGGCATCATCCTCCATTGATAACTTTAATCAAATAGCAATAAACAGTAAGTAGATCTGGAACATTTCTAAAATTTGCCCTTGGGGAGATTAAGTTATACTTTGAGTTTGTATAATTGGTGACTTTTCTCCAATCTTGTCTGAATTAAGTTCCACAATATGCTGGTTTTTTTCCTTTACTAACTTTTTTTTTTCCCCGAAGATGGCATCTTATAGATTAAGGCTGTTCCACATATCCTCTTCAGTTCTGCTGTGTTAGGTAACAAAACTATGGTTTTAAGACATGGGGGTCTATGTACTACTGTTATATACAAAGAACTTGATATCTAACAAAGTTCCAGTTGCTAACTGCTAGGTATGATCCATCTTTGAAAAGGAAGGGCATTATGCATGTGATAGCATTATTTAAAGATGTTGCTCAGGATTACTTTACTCTCTCTACAATGAGACAGAAATTGCCTGACATTCTCATTAGCCAGCAACAAACTGGGTGGTAATAAAGAACAGCTGCTGAAATAGCTGTGTTTTGAGGCCCTGATTTGATATTGCAAAACCTTTTATTGCCAGCAGTGATGTGAGCAGGACATATATGAAATTAAGTACCTGCTTAACTTGCAGATTTCTGGTCAGTTACTGGGTGATGGAAGAGTTTGTACACTGGGCATATTGATCTAAAGCAGACCAGGCGAGTCTTACAAAGTCAAATAAGCCAAATTGGGCTGTGAAGACAATTAAAAATTAGGTATCATGGAGCAAACCTCATCCTTTATCGATCTGCCATTATTTTACCATGAGATGCCAAAAACTGATGCCAGTTTTGATGCGGGAATTGCTGGCCATCCTGCAGGTTTGGATTGGTGTAAGTCAAGGTGGCACTTGGCCTGTAGACTGCCTGGAGAGAGGGCAGTTGCTGTGTCCATCCTTAACATGGAAATGAAAATTACTTTGATGACATACTTTACAAAAGTACACAAGAGCCAGATATGTCCACTACCAAACAGATTGTCCGGCAGACTTTGTGTAGTGTTATATGTTTCTATGTTCATTTATCCATTTTGGAATTATTTCCACTGTAGTGATATCTTTCCTGGCTTGCTAGACCTGACCAGAAGGGCTTACTTCAATTTTGGCTAAAGTACGTTAACATCTGTTCCTTTTATTTGGATGTATTAGAGAAAAAGAAGAAGCATTTGAAAAAGAAAAACCAAACAAACAACTGTTGAGAGATCTGTTTCTGAGAACAATTTCAGTTTGTCCAAAAGTTGTGTTTATGAGGTAGGAATACTTTCCTGGCTATATAAGATTTTTGTTTGTGTTTCTGTACAAAATAGCAAATTCAAAAAGCTTATTCTGGGGAAGGATACAAGAAGAGAGCAAGTGAATTCCTTGTGATGTTTACTGTGATTCAGTCAAAAAGGTTAAGTTTTACTTGCATAGTTTGGTGAGAGTATAGTAGGATCTGCAGCAGGAATATTTCTCCTTTGCTCATTCGCTAAGGCCAGTAATGAGCAAATCCCATGTGAAAATACAAAAGAAAGGGTGTAAGATTCCTTTTTTCCATTATAAAGCATCTTTTAAATAGTGAAAAAGTATTGTCATGCACTAAAACTTTGAAAGCTTGCAATCAAACACCTGGCAAGCTAATTTTTTCTTTGAGACTCTTGAGTTTAAAGAGCTCACTTTAAAAGTTTGCTGACGTTAGTTTAGAACGTATTTATTCCAGCTTCACTGGGCTTCAGGCTGCCTCCAGGAGCCCAGGAACTTGAGTGAGAAATACTGCTGTGCAGTTCTAAAGTCCTTAGGATGAGAGGTATAGACCATATGGAAGAAATAGGAAGAGCACTTCTTTTCACATTTCAGATGCCATATGCAATTTTAATACTTCTTTTTTCATTATTTGCAACAGTAGCAGCAGAAAAGTGAATATTCTTTAGAAAACCATGTTGGTCTGTAGTTCCAGGAATTTCTGTCAACTGATACCCTTTAACTCATTCTTCTTTGCAGACAGGCATGAATGGTTGCTTTAGTTGTAAGGTAGGTAGGCAGTACCACACAGGGAAGAGAATGCTGTAAGAAGCAACAGAGAAGTTGTTCTGCCCATTTCTCTTTCTCCTGAAAAGCTTGGGGCAATAGCTCTGCATTCCAGTCACCATAACTAAACTAAACTTGCAGCTGCATTTTGTTTTCATTGGCTGAAAGAGACCCCTTCTGAGGGTCCTGATCTCAGTTCTAAAGAATTGTTTTGCTTTGGAGGCCAGGTAGGCCTCCAGGAATTGATTTATTCAGCAGGTGAACGAGAATTGACCAGAGAGTTTTACTGCAAAGCCTATTACAGTTTGTACATGCACAAACCTTTGGAGGCCTGGAGACCATACAGAGCTCCAGTACTCCCAGGATACAGTTAGGATGCCCTACATTTGGGTTTTTGCATGCCATCCCTAGGATTGTCTTCTTGAACTGAACTTCACGTTAGTGACTCATCTTAGAGCTTTGGGGCCATTTGGAAGTCGTGTTTCTGAAATTCAGTGCTACTATTGCCTTTGAAAGAGCAGTTTTGCATCTCTGAAGTGAGTTTTAAAACATCTTAAAATGTGGTCTGTGAGTATCTTTTCTTATCTGTCCACAAGAGGAGTATCCCTGATACGAAATCCTTTAACAAATGCATGCATGTGAAGTGTACACTTGTGTGTTTACTAATGTGCCTGACAATGATGAGCAGTAGCATGTCATACACAAATTAAATAAGATAAAAGAGCAAACCAAGAATCAGCTTTAGAAGCTTTGACAGAACAATTGTGATTGCCAGAAAGACAATCACAATGTAATTTCGTCAGGCTGCAAACAAAAATTAGCTTAATTCTTGCTACATAGAGTATACTTAGACCCTGAGAAAGTAAACAAAAATACTTAATATATTTAAGAAAAAAACCCCAACAACCTTCAGACTCAGTGTTTCAATTAAAGCAGTAAGAAGCCCAAGTGTGCAGCAAAGCACAGAGACTGATCATATGTCTGAAATGTCTGCTTGCAGATTTTCCTGCAAATCATCAGTAATGTTTATTAAGGAAATTAGAGAGATCCCATTTAACTTATTCTTGAATAACTTTTAATATGTTTTCATTATCAAAATTATAGCGCCACAGGTTATACATTCCTAGCTGAAAATCAATGATGTTTTTATCTTGAAACGCTTGTGCTGGATTACTAAAGCATGTGCTTCCAAAGCAACTTCAATATTATGGATGAAACCCATTACTCCTCTTTGCTTCCTTTCATTATTCTGTAACTAGAGAAGTGGCCCAGACCAGAATTTGGGCCCTACACACAACTCAGATACATGGACATTCCCAGGCAAGTTCTGCCCAAAACCTAACCACAGCCAAATAAAAGGACAGGGATTTTCCTCCAAGTCAAAAGGCACCTGGGGCTCACCCTGAGGCTGCACCACATTCCATACCCTGCAGGCTGTCCATGTGGCTGTGCATGAAGCAGTTCTTGACTCATAAACCATGTTATTTCCCTTGGTGTCCTGTATCCCTTCATTTCAAAGCCTTCAGTAATTCAGATACTGTAGGTTTAGGGTGGTAGCATTCCCCCTTTCTCAGTCTCCAGAAGCACTTCACTTCCTGGTGTCCTTGGAGGCCTGGAGAAATAAAACTATGCTTTTGGCATGAAGGACTTGAAGTGTCCTTCAAGTAGCTAGAACAGAGGACTCAGCAAGTTTGCTGTGTTGTTTTCATAGTTATACGCATTTATTTAGGTTATAAGCTTATCTGTGTGGTGACAGTGCTTTAAAATAGGGCTGCAAAGACCTGCAAGCTTACTTAATGATATGCCCAATTTAACGCTACCTAGTGGTGCAAAACGTGCTTCCAGAGGTTGTGCAAAGAGAAAAAACACAAATAGTCATGCATAACTTAGTTTTCCAGTGGAAGTTCAGGTTGTGCCTCTTATAAAAGGGGCTTTGATTTTAAAATGCGATGGCTAGCACCTGCTCAAGGTGCTAAAAAAATGCAGACTAGGAATAATTATGGAAACAAAATGTCTCCAACTAGATTTTGCCACTGATTGCCACTCTCTGGGACCGGCTGTTCAGCTAGTATTCAATTCACATTGCTGTCTGTACTAGATGTTTTAAATGACTGTGGTTTACTTATGGTAAAGTACTACAGCTGCAATGTTTTCTTAAAACTAAAATTTGGTTTCTGAAAAATCCATATGCAACTGTCTCCAGCAAACCATTTAACCAAATGTTTCTACTTCCTGCTATAAATATCAAAGCAAGTATTTTGCTCAGTTTTGGAATTTTTTCAGACATCAAGTACGTGTTCTAGTTATTGTGACTTATGCCTTTAATTAAAATTAGTGTCATATATAATTTACTTGGAAGCGTCGTCATGGAGAAAGACTGCACTGGTTTGGTATGTCCCCTACATGTCCCTCACTCTTCAAGAAACATAGTTTTATTGGGGGTGATGAGTAGCTAGCCGGGCACTGCAGCTTGTCAGTGCCAAAGAATGGGGTGCTGCGACCTTCCTTAAAGTGTTTCCAAAGCGAAGCCGCTCGGCAGGACCACCACACACTCACACATGTGTACACGCACACAGATGCCTCCTTAAAATGGGTCGACGACAAAGAGGCAGGAAGGGTCTCTGCACAGAGTTCCACAGGAGTGGTTTACTGCAGCCACACCCTGAAGGGTTCCAGGGACGAAGACAAAGAACAACAGAGGGTCTGGGTTTAAGTACAGGAGCGGATCGAGCATCGGGACCAATGACCTGAAGGCACAGGGGCGGTACAAAGGCGGGACTAGGAAATGGGAGCCAATGGGGAAACTCTGGGGGACTGGCAAGGGGCGAGGGCCAATGGGGGGAACCTGGAATGGAGAATCTTCTAGGGCATGGGACATATAAGGTAACAAAGGGGCGGAGAGGCCAACGGCCAACCAGGGAAGCAGAACTGGGATATATTAACATAGCAACACAAAGCGTCCTGGGGGAAGCCTCTTCTGTTCACCCTAACGGGGGGAGGACTCTCTGGTCTTATGGATGGTCCCACCAGCAGACTCTCTTTGTCCCTTGTACCACTGGCTCACCAGCCACCAGAGTGATGGAGACAAGATAGTGAAAAACACCCAACAAGCAACAACTACCTTTAGGAGCTGTAAGTGCCTCTGCTCTCTCATCTCCCTTCACCTGTTATGCAAAACATAATAGTTCTTATTTTCCCTGTTTACCACTCCCTGTGTTCATTTTGTCTACAAACCTGAAGTTAGAGAAATAAACACTGTGATATGGAGAGTAATATATTACACAAAGTGATTTTCCTTCTGGGGAATAATCAGATGTGCTGATGGGAACTAACAGACAGTCGACCCTGATAGCATTTTGCCATCCATCACATCCTTGATCAAGTTGTTAGGCTTCTCTGAGCACATAAGGCCTGGGTAACGATGCCATAGGACTTGATCCTTTCCGTGTCTTAGTTCAGGATTCATTGATACTTGTCATTCCTAATGAATTGTTGCTGACTTGACAGAAGTTAATGGTATTTGTTCAGTTACATGTGCAATTTTACCAGTTGCACAGATGTCATTCACTCAAACAGTAGCCTAATTTGCATTCTCAGGGCACAGTCCAAGCGCTAAATCAACCTGTGAGACTGAAATACTCCCTTTCTGCTCATAATTGTTACTCCAAGCCAGTGTTAGACCTACAGATGACAAGAGACAGATCTCTGGTACTAATGCATTGAGAAGATGTCTTATTATAGGCCTGTTGATGCAGATCATATTTTCTTTCTTAAAATAATTCAAATCAACTGTACTTCAATAATTATCTGAAATTCATTCTGCAGTACCACATACATAACTTATTTGGTAACTCATAGAAAGAAGCTGGCAAGCAAGATTCAGTGGAAATCCTCGGTCTGCCAAAATATGGGTTTGGTGATGTTAATATGTAGAATTTTCTAGCATGAAAAATGAAGTGAAGAATGATTGTGATGAACAATGATCTGCTCATTACTTCACAAATGGTAATTGTATCCATTTGTCATCACAGTAGGTTGGGAATGAATATTACAAATCTCTGTCCACTGACCTGAGAACCTGTGAGTGTTGATTGAACCTCAGAAGGTGGTTTTGCCAAAACCTCAGCTGGTATACATTGATACTGTTCCCTTTGGGCCAATAAAGTTGCATTTATTTACACCAGTCAGCCATCTGGGCTTGTATTTTAGGAACTGAATTTGATTTTCAAGGATCTGGAATTCACTCAGTCTCTGTATTACTTCTAACTTTATACTGAAGGAATTTAAGTAATCCTTTGTTCTCCATTGAAGCTCCCCTCTCAATTTTCTCATTCCTGACTTTCTTTCTCATTTCCACAGCTAGTTTTTTTGTATGCAAGTTTGGTTTCTCTTCTCTCTAGTTCTGATAGAACTTTCACCTGCTTTTCACACCTAAGTGATCTCAGATCCATGCTGTTATTTGGAGATGCAAGAGTTAGTCACTTGCTGCTTCTTTCATTTTAAATCCAAATTCTGACTGCTAATGATTTTATTTATAATCAGCAGTGGGGACACCTGCTCTTGACATGTGAGAACATTCTGGTGACATAACCAGCTACCAATAATAGAAACAGCACTTTGGGCCTTCATTATAAGCAGTGTGATGCTTCCACTACATTGCCAAGTCAAACATCATAATTCCACCCACTGAGAAATAACTGTTCCCCAGAGAGGGAGCAAGCAAATAAGTGAGAGAGGGAGAAAGATTTCTGTTGATTTTGGGTACTGCATGACTTCTGAATATCCCTAAGTAGTACACTTGGCTTTGGTGTCAGGTGTTTCTTCTGTACTGATGTTCAGATCCAAGACTAATAGGAAGAATTTTAGTGTGATCTTCCTTGGTTAAAACAGAGTAGTTTATATCCTGAAAGTGTTAGAGTTGTAAAAATAATGGGAATTGCAACAGAGCTAAGTTCCAGTCTGTTGGTTATTGGAATACTTTGGGCATTACTTTATTTTTATTCACAGACAGCAGTGAGATTGTTGACTTACATAGAAACCACCATTGCAATTAATATCCCTCTAAAGGCCTCTGTGCCAAATTGACCCTTGCAGGCCCCGCAGTCATTCAGCAATCTGTGCTGTGAGATATCAGGTGTGTGCAGAGTATGACATTCCCGCCACAAACGGTGCTTTGCTGTCCTGAAACCCGTACCGAGACACCCGAACGTGCTGGTTTGTTATCTCGCGCTAACCTGATGCTACCAATGTCTGTGTCACCTCTGTACAGCTACACCCTGACTGGAGATAGTTCCTGATAAAGCTATGAAGCAATCTTTGAGTTTTTTCTTTCTTTTTTTCGCTTTGCTGCTATTTTTATATCCATTAAGACCTGTCTGATTTCAGAAGATCTTCATTAAGATCAAACATCTGGTTTTCTCTCCTTGAATAGCAACAGTGAAAGCAATCTTCCAAGCTGCCATCATGGCATGTCAGAAATTGGTTGTCCGAGTTACATTTGGGTTATAAATTGCATAAATGTCACTAGAATTTGCCCTGCCCTCTAGCATATCAGCTCTTGGGCAGATCTGTTTTATACATAAAAATATCAGTTACTATGTTGCCTTCTGCAGGCATGATTTTCTCACCTAGATGTTATAGTTTCACAACTAAATGCATTTCCAGTTTTTTGGAAAGTATACAACATCCTGAACACTCTTGATTTACATACCAGGTGGCAGATGCAGAAAGTTTCTGCATTCCACATCAGGGGAGAATGAGAGAAATGGGGTTACAAGTGCATAAAGATGGAAAGAGTCTGAGAAGAGTATTGAAAAAATCCCTGAGTTCTTTTTCTCTCTTCTGCTATTGCAAATTTGCTAATTTTAATATGTTATTCAGAATGTCTCAGCAATGTTTCAAGTGAGTAAAAGCCTCTGGACTGTACACAAATGATGTTCTCTTCCTGTCTTTCCTATTTGTTGTTGCTATCACTGTATGTTGCCATGGCAATATTTTTGTGCTATGACTGGTTAAGTGTGGCTAACAAAGAGGGGAGAGAATAAGATCGATTTATTATGCTCTTGACACAGTGTGGTGAACTTATGAATATGTTGGGTGTTTTGTCCCTTTGAAAAGAAGAAATATGACAGGATTACGTAAGTTTTAAGAGTTTCTTGAAGTAGGCAGCTGCTGGCACCAAAACCAAGTTTAGTTCCTCAAGGAATGAATACTGGTGTGAGCCTCAAATGCATGTCCTTTGTCATCATTGAAATCAGACATGGTTCATACAGAAATAAATATATGCAGGGCAAGTAAATGGTGAATCCAAAATAATTTTCTGACTCACATGTGCTTGTATGGTGTTGCCACCTTTCATCTAGCTTTAAACATTGTCATTCTCTAAAGTATGCCCACTGAGATGAATCACATAACTCTGAGAAACATTGGAAAGCAGTGAAAAAGATTTTAAGAGGTTCTCACGCTTTTTTTTTTTTCCCCCAGCAAACAAAACTGCTGATCAAAAGGTTTAGTCTTTCTAGTTTATATCTGTCACTGGATTTCATCTGGTGCCTGTTCTGTTTTCTCTCCCTCATGTTTTGCTGAATGTGGAGGTTTATTCTGAGTGCAACAATTCAAGCTGGTATCTTTCTAAACCCAGTACCAGCAGGAAGTGAAGCTAACTTTTTCTCAAAAGATGCAGTTCAACTTGCATTTTTGAATTTGATCAAAAACCATGAAAGGATGGATGATTAATCTGCCTTTTTTTATGTTAGCAAATTAAAAAAAAGGTAATATGCAATAGTCTGCATTGCAGCCTATTCACACTAAGATTCAGCTCTTAAGCGTCTTCCGAATTAACAGTGTAGCTATGTAGCAAGAAAAAAAAATGAGAGAAAATCCCTTGAACTGTAATAATGAAATTACCATAGCAGATTTCCATTAGAAGCCATTTAACAACTGAAGCACACCATTTTTTTTGTACCAGAACTCTTCCTCATTCCTTTATGATAGATTCTTTTCCCTGGGTATGCACTTTGAACGGGACTAGAATATTACTGGTTTTCAGGCCAGATCTTAATGTAATTTGCATATTAAATCAGAACTAGGTATCCTAACTTCAAAGGGGATCCTAAATATCAGAGCTAGCATGGGCATTGGTGTTGAGTAAAAGTAAATCTGCATTTTGTTAGGGATTCTGCCTACCTCCCCAGGTTTTTACTTCTGTGTCTTTTGTGTGAAAAATAGCAGGTGTCTTAAACACCTGCATAAAGTTGTATGAATATTTCTTAGCTGAAATAAGTAGGTGTAAATAGGACCTGTATTTAAATACAGCTAATACAAATACAGCCTCACATGGAGAACCCGCTCATTTCTCTTAACTGACAAGAAAAATCTTCTCATCCAAAGTTAACTATTGCAGTATTTTCTAGAAAGATCCAACACAAGATATTTTGGGATGTCTTTGTTACAAGTGAATGGAATGCTGAGGATGGCAGCTTTACTGGTGAAATACACAAGAAGTATGCAAAAACATGCTGCGGTCGGAACAGGAGTCATTAGAAAGCAGCAGCATAGCAAGGGGAGAAAGACCTTGTTGAGAGACAGGTCAAACTACTCTGAGGAAAAATAACCTTTGTAAATGAAAACTTTGGCGTAATACAGGAGCCTGTTCCTGAATGGTCACTTAATGTCTCAGCATTACATTCCTTCTCCGTTGTATCATTAGTTCACTGTTAGCTTTTTGGAAATAGCTTGGTCTTTATATTAAAATATTCCACGGCACAGAACTGTCACAATTTTGCCTGTAGTTTCATTTGTCTGGTAGCTTCGTTTTCATTCCATTATTATAATTTGACAAAAAGTTCTCTGGTAGTACAACTTCTGCCCTGGTATGAAATAGAATGTCATCAAATTTTTGAGTTCTTTTGGTTTGTTTTCTGTTACCTTTTCATTCCATTAAGACTTAACTCTGTCTCACTATGAAACAGAGCACACTTTGTGAGCTTTCTCTGTGTGTTTGTATGTGTTTGTAAATGACCTGTTCTGGTTTGAAAGTGATTATAGTTTTCAAAGTGAAAATTCATTCCAAACAGAGATATAAATGAAAACCATTTTGCTAGGTTAATAAAATAAAGAAACGGCAATGTCAGTAGTTTGTTATATAAAAACTATCTAGATGATAATCAAGTTGGAATATGGAACTGATTTCTAGAGCTGCACGTGTGGAATGATTTCCCTGTGGTCAGTTTAACAGACCAGTAAAGGATGTCCTGAGCATAAGAGCATATTCCAGTTATTAAATGCCAGAACAGTCCATCCCAGCACCACTTCTCTACTCTCTCATGCATAGAGCAGGGGCAGACCAGATTTTTCCTGACAGTTGGGCAAGCTTCAGCTGCTGGAACAGCCCTTTAAGGCCAGGAAAAAGGTAGCCCTGATGCTGTTGCCCTTTGATGGGGTCTTCTCAGCAACTGGGTAGGTCAAGGTGGGAAGCAATGTTTGGAACTCTTTTGCTAGTCTTTTGATGATCCCAGCTTACCCTGAGAAGTTAGTACATAGCACACTGCACATAGCAATGATGCCTTTCTACTTGCTAGTTATGTTCAGAAGCTGCATTTTAGTAGATCTGTGGAGTCATTCAATTTGTAATAAATAAGTTCAGCTCCCAATTACCCAGCAGACTGTTTGTTTTTATTTAACTACATTATTTTCATTGTGCTGCAGGGTATATTTTGCAAATTATGTCACTTCCAGTTACTCTCTTGAGTCTGACTGATGTTAGAGCACTGACCTGAGATGGAAAGTCAAATACTAAAAACCAAAATAACATTTGGTTCATCACTGCGAGACTCAAAAAAGATATTTGCAACTGTTCCATTAGTCCTGAGGCCAGAGGGTTTGGGGAAATGTGGGATCATGCCAAATATTAGGCAGAACTACAGAAAGCTTAACGATTGGTTGTTGTGTTTGGTCGGTTTTGTCACAGCTCTGCTAAAATTCTTTCAAAAAGTTGAATCTGTACTTTGTAAGGGCCTAATGCTATTAAGTATCTTAGTGGAATTTTAAAAAGAAAGAAAAGAAATCTTAAGTTCATTTTTCTTTTTTTTTTTCTCCCAAAGGCATATTTTTTGTAGACTGTAGAGAAGAAGAAACACCTGACTAATTAGAGCATCACATACACTAAGAAGTGCATGAGAACTGCAAATGTGCTTGTTGCTTAGCAGGTGATAGCAGGAAAAGTGTCTTGCTGCTCCTCCCCCATTCCTTTCTAAGGGAAGAGCAAGGCACTGTGGAGCCTTGCGCTGGTTTTGGCTGGGTTAGAGTTAATTTTCTTCACAGTGGCTGGTATGGGACTGTGTTTTGAATTTGTCCTGAACACAAAGTTGATAATACAGAGAGGTTTCTGTTGTTGCTGAGCAGGGCTTACACAGAGCCAAGGTCTTTCTGCTTTGTTGTACTGCCACTCTGGTGAGGAGACTGGGGATGCACAGGAGGCTGGGAGGAGACACAGCAGGGACAGGTGACCCGAAGTGACCACTGGGATATTCCAGCCCATGTGACATCATGCTCTGTAGGTAAAGTGGGGGAAAGAAGCAGGAAGGGGGGAACATTTGGAGTTACGGTGCTTGTCCTCCCAAATCACCATTACACGTGGTAGAGCCCTGCTCTCCTGGAGATGGCTGAACACCTGCCTGTCCATGGGGAGAGCAGTGAAGTAATTCCTTGTTGTGCTTTGCTTGTGTGTGCAGCTTTTCCTTTCCCTGTTATACTGTCTTTATCTCAACCCACAAGCTTTTACCCTTTCAATTCTCTCCCCAGTCCTGCCGGTGAGTGAGTGAGTGATGTGTGGGGCTTGGACTGCTGGCTGGTGTGAAGCTATGACCATCCTAAATTTTATATTCAGATGGTAACAAGTTGAAAACCATCCTGACCAAAATCTACACTGTCATTAGAATTAATGAGACAACTGTAAGCAGATTTCAGCTGCTGCAGGGGTCTGAAAGAAAATTTTGCTTACTGTGTAATTATCCGAAGTGTTTGATGTATGACGAGGTGTTTGGCCGCTGCAGGATATGAGCTTCTGGACTTGATGGACAGAGGAAAGGACAGTGACAACTGGTGTGTGTGTACAGTGTAATAGTGTCCTGTGCTAAAACAGTATATATTATAATCCATTTGTTCACTGGTCGATTATAAACTCCATGAATCTCTGACTCACATTACTTTCTTAAAGAAGCAGATACAGTGTAAGCAGATGAGTGATAAGGATCCCCACCAATCAGTCAGAACTTTTCAATCTAGAAGTACAATGGAGTTATCACATACAAATAAAGATAGAGAAGTATCTTTCCACTGAACAACTTTGTAAATCATTGTGTAATAGGAGCAGTATAAATCTGACAATGCCATAAGGCACAGACTCAATGCATCAGCTACCATTGCAGAGACTGGAGATGGAAAAGCTGTATGTTTTTAATTTGGGGACCAAGGGCTAAGTGGTTTACCAGGGGAAGCAGAGATCAAAGAAGGGTATGTCAGGTGGCCCCAGAGAGACTTTTAAGTTATGGCAGGGACTGGAGTAATTTGTGAGATGCTTTTAATTTCCTGTGCTACTAGTGGAAGAGAGTTTTTGAATTTGCTTTTCAGAATTGTTGAACAAGTAGCTGATAGTTATGTGGTGAAAAAAGATGCTGGATAAGTGGCTAATTTTTACGGGATTTCTTTGAGCTGCTGCATGAATCTCAAGTTTTGTGAAGATATATTTCAGATGTATGTGTAAAGTGCTTCAGGATTCTTTGAGATTAAAGACTACCTGTGTAAATACAAGATATTAATTATTGCATTTCATGGATTTAATTTTTGACCAACGGGTTTGTCACAGTTCATCATGTAACCACTTGGATTTCCCTCCAAGATTTAAGAGTACAGCAGTTGGATGTTACATTTTTCATTTGAGGGTAGCGAAAAAAGGCATCTCTTTTCATCTTATTGACTTTCTAAACATGTATTTAGTGGTTAAAAAAAAATAGTGTGATATACACATAGAAAGTCCTTATACAGATTACTTCAAATTCTGTATTCGCTATAAACTATTAAAACAATTTTCCTTTGAAAATAGTAAGAGCAGCCTAGCTATTCTGTCAAAGATTTTTTCTGGAATTAGTTCGTTGAAATATTAAGCCAGCTGTTGATAGAGACAGTGCCTTCCCCATGCATGTGAATATTTTAGTGTTCTGGGTTTTTTTCAGGTAGTTTATAATTAATTCATTGAGAAATTAAAATCCAATTGGGAGAATAGAAAAAGCAACAACTATTCCCCTGCATCTTCCAATCTGTGTCCTAAAGTCCTGGAAGAATGGAAGTAATATGTTTAAATCACTAAATGCAGAAAAATACTCATGTTACTTAAATTGTATTTACAATTGCATTTACACTGAAAATTAATTTATTAAGACTTCAAGTTTCTAAGGAACCAGACATATTTAGTACAACTTTATTTAACATATAAAATTTCAAATTGCTTGTCTTGTTTATCTTAAGCAGATTCCAATTTCTATCTGAATGTTATTGATACATATAAGCTACAAAAAAAGCCATCCTTATTCAGACTTGAAAAATAATTTTCTTATGTATTTTCTAAGATAATATAGCTAAATATTAGAAATAAAGTCATCATATAAAACCACTGAGTTAAATACATATGTATCCATTCAGTGCAGCAGAGGAAAATACCAACTTATATCCAAAAAGACTCAACTTTTATTTTGGAAAAGTTATTAAAATGTACAAATAAAAATCAAATTAAAAGTACTTATATTGATTGAAGGTTTTGCTATTAATATAATTACAGTTAAAACCAGTGACTTTTGTTGCTTCAATTTCAGTCATTGTTGTAGATGTAAGTCCAGAGCCAGTTTGGTTTCATGTAAGAAAACTGTCAGCATTTTGTGTCTGATACTAGAGTAAATATGTAGGAGAAATCACTTTGTTATATTTCAATATAAAATATTCTGATAAACAGCTGGTATGGAATTATTGGAATCATTGCTACCTGTAAAAACTGTGTTTTGAAGGCAAGTTTGTTAAGAAATCATCTGTGATCTTGTAAATTTGCAGCTCATTCTGTTTACGTAAATTCCATGTAGGAAGAAAGTCGTCTCTCTAGGCCTACCAAGAATGCACGACCCATTGCTCCGCAGAGAATAGCTGCTGGGAGGATCGATGCAAATGGAGTTTCTTTTCTCAGCAGAAAACTCCTGAACAGAGTTCAGCTTAAGTTCAAAGATTTTGTTGTGTGGAAATACAATATGGTTACACTGTGCTACACTTCAAGGTTATAGATTCATCACCTTAGGTGGAAAATGCATAAATACTTGGCTGACAGGCATAAGAACATGTTGGTTTGACGGCCTTTATCTGGCTCTCAGGATTTCTGTATTTCCTCACTCAGAGCTGAGCCTGAGCACTCCTGGTTATGGCATCTTCACCTTTTTATTTCTCTTTTATGATTTTGCCAGAAGTAGATAATGAATGAAATCCATTTAAAGAGAATTGGTTGTTTGCATATATATATTAAAATAAGTCTAGATTAGAATATAAGACCTTTACGTTTTCTGAACCAGACAAGTTCTCTTTGATAGGGTAAGACCTCCTTTTCCTCTCAGCACAGTTCACAGCTATTTCCAGTGGAGGTAATGGAGCTAGACCAGCATGAAACTGATGACAGATTTTCACAATCTCTATCAGATGCACAGATAGAGAAATAATAAGAAATCCTGACTGAAACCATCAATAAGCCAGCATTATATAGATTTTAGTTTCGTTTTCTATGGGAAGGTTTATGTATCCATACTATGTCTGGCTGCCAGTGATCCACTGCTAATTTTTAGCCCCCTTGTCTGCTTCCAGACCTAATCTGAAAGATAAGTAAGTATCTCTAAGACAAATCATTTGCTGGAAGTCTTGAAATTTGGGATCCAGAAAGGGTAGAGACTCTCAAAGCGCTCCAAATAAAGGAAAGGCTGCCAGGTGGGCTCAGGAAACCTTGAGAAGCAGGTGATCCCAGAAAATGCCCCAGGAGTAGATGTGACAGCTGACATTCATACCCTTGCAAGTGCACTCATCCACCAGCGCATGGCTGTGTGCACTGCAACGTTTCATGATCTTAAATGCTCAACCAGCCATTCCTCTGGCAACTAAAATAAATTTTCAGAAAGGCTGGACTCGATGATCTTGGCGGTCTTTTCCAACTTTAATGATTCCATGATTGATGTGGTTCCATGAGCAGGGTTTGGAAATACCTGCTCAGAGGGGATCTTTGCATCAGCTTTCTAAGATACTTTTTTTTCTGTATGCATCTGTCATTGAAGGACTCATAAAAATTGGTTTGAAAATATGAGCAGGAGAGCTCATTCACTCTGGGGAAATGTTGCAAATTTCTGGAATTTAAACTATAATTTTAATGTTTGGTATGACATTGGATGAAGGGACATGTTTCTGGCAAATATATTTGATTGTATAATTGCTGATGAGACACCACTGCTGATCTGATTCCTATTACAATCAAGAAATGTAGAGCAAACATGATACTGTCAGGTTCCAAGGGAAGAAATTTCCAACCTAGTGTTGAAATTGTTACCAGCCAGATAATGTAAAAGAAAACATCCCTAGAGGTAAAATTTAATAAATCTGTTTTTTGAAAATAAATAATTTGAAAATAATTCATTTTATGTATCAAATCTAAATACTTGAGCACAGAAGCAGGTGGACTGAACTAAAAATAAGTGAGTTAGATTGTGTGGAAAATGGTCATTAGAGATAAATGGTGCCCTGTTATAATTTGTTTCAATGGAGCTGGGTTTGATACGAACTTCATGAAGAGTTTTGACAAAAGCAGTTGATATTTAAGCATTCTGATAGTTTTGGTATTAGAGGTACAAAAAATATTATTAAATGAAGCTAAAATTATTCTTTTATTTCACAACTTTTCATTTAAGAATTATTTTTGTTAGAAATTGATAGCAGGCACGAGTGGGGGAGAAGCAGGCCTGTTTTAAAACAAAGTCTGTTTTGAATTCTAAGGACCCTGACAGATTCAAGTAAGTGAAGTAAAAGAAATATAAAGGGAAGTGGCATAGTACATTTTCGTTACATGCCAGCCAAATGAAAGGAATTTTTATACAAAAAAAAAAAAAAAGACAACAACAATTATCAATAATTACCTTGCATTTTAGAACAAGCTTAATGGATTGGAACACTCTAGCTTCAGTGAGTTGGATGTGTCATCAAATCGAGGCTTCGTTCTAATCAAGGGATTACAAGATACCTGTAGACTGTATAGAGGAGGTGGGGGAACCCCTGGATTTATGTATTTTGACAGTATTGCACTTCAGATAGTTGTGTCAAGATGTTACTGAATCATTAAAGACTCCACTTTGGAGCTGTGGCCTTTGTGGTATTTGATGTTTTGTTCTACACTTGCACCAGAAGTAGTTGGTGGAAAAATGTTATTGCGTGTATGTTTACAAAACCAAATTTACAAATAATTATTAACTATTTATATGACAAAAATGACGACATTTTTATTCAGATTTCGATAGTTGTTCGTGCATCTGTTTTAAGTAGTTTGATGAGAAATGCTAAATGCATCTTTGAGTGTTTGTTTGCCTGGTTCTTGTTTTCAGGATTTTTAGTAGGAAGAGTAAGTTGTAACTTCTCTCAGTAAGATTATCCAAATCTGGATGCATATCAGGAGGCTACACTGTGTATACTTTTTAACAATAATTCTTACTATTCATCTGTGGCTGTATTTTGAATAATATCATGCACGTGGGATAGCTGAAAAAATCTCGAAACAAAATTGAGGTTTATTTCAAAACAGCTTCTAAACCCACGTTTTTTGGTTGTTGAAACGTTTAAAAATTCAGTGTTAAATATTTATCTGAAAATTGAAACTGCTGTAGATTTCTGAAAAATGCTCCAGTTTTCCAAGTCCCATGAAGAACTGGGATTTGTGACCTCTCTGATAAACTTGAGCTGTTATTGCTGAGATCCTTGAAGTTTGTTTCAAATCAAGCTGATGACTGGTGAGAGCAGTATTTTTTGGGAAAAAAAAGTTTCACTCTTCTTTCTTTTTAAGTCTTCTTTTAATTATTACACATTTCAGCAGACACTTAGCCTGACTAGAAATTACCCTTTTACCCAAAATAAATACGAATATTTGCCTAGAGGCTCAGCATTTTCTTTCACTGAAAACAACATATTTGTGTCATGTCACTTCTGGGAAGGAAGCCAGATTAGACATTCCCACCTCCCTCTGCCCCCAGACATTCATTTCAGTGCAGGAGTTCACTGCCTTTTCAATTGCACTGCTACAACAGCTTTTGAGAATAAACTGCAAACCAGTCAACTGAAAGGTTTCTGGTTTTAGAAAAACAACTAAGCAAAAAACCTCAACCTTCTACAAAAATAAAGAGCGTACTTATTGACCTTAAGTAAATAAATCATTTCTACTTTGCAATGTAACTGTACAAACAGCAGTGTGGGCAGAACAGCAGCAGTGACCAGCAATAGAGGAAGGGTTCATTAGATGCAGCTGGTAAGACCACAAAGGGCATTTTTCTGAACTTTTGGGGGTTTCTCCTCCAAGTTTGTTGCATCATCAAAATCTGAGACCTGCCATGTTGATGAAGAAGGGAATTTAAACTTCATGGTAATATAATTAGGAGTTTTATGCAAACAAAAGGAAAAGCTAGATGTATATAAATGTAGCAGTAAGGACAGTGGAAGCAGCTGAAAGCAGCTTCTTGTACATAAACGAAGGAAATGGATGGAATTTGTGTGCTCCTGGATTAGGTGAAACTTCTTGTAAAGGCTACTTATGTAACCCTAGGACATTAGAAGACATTTTCCTAAATTTTATTTCCAAACCGGGACTGGTTTTTATTCAACTGAAAGTTTAAAGCTTCAAAACTGTAATGTTTGTTAGGGCAAATCTGAGAAGTTTAAAATTGCTGAATTGTTAGGACAAAACCCTTGGCTTTTAAAACTGAAAAACTACAGTATTAAGGGGAAAAAAAGGCATTCTAAAATAGTTACGTTGCATGCAAATCTATAGTCATGTGATAGTAGGTGAAATATAAACCCTCCAGAAATGCACGGATTTGTTGTTAGTGTGCTTCATCTCATCTGAAGCTGTAGCACTGCTGGCATTTAAAAGCTGGTATTTAAAATGCATTCATTTTATGTGACTCTTCATTACGTGGTCATTGCAGTTCTGACCAAAAAGGAAGCCAGTTGACACAGAAGGGTTCCTTGGATCTGAGTTTCTGCCTTTGGTAGAATGCAGAGCTCAGCTCAGTGAAGGTTACCAAATAGGATATTTATTTATAAACTCTGAAAGCAAAGAATGACTAGATAACTTTTGGTGGTGAGTTGGTTTATTTTGCTCAGGCCCTGGTACAAAGTCAGCAGAGGCCAGTGTGAGAGCACTGTGATGGGAGGCACAGAACAGGTACCTTGTGTTGTGATGGTATGGGATGCCAGGGCTTCCACTTCTGGCTTAGCTGCACCAGTCCTTTGTCATCTCATGTAAGTCACTTACCTGCTCTGAGTCTCAGCAGCAGTTACAATTCTCACTGAAAAACATCAGTAAATAAGAAGGCAATGAAAATATGATTGCATACATAGAATTATCTCTTATAATAATTTAGTAGTGTGATTTGTTGTTGCTGACCATACTGTAATTAATTGTTAAAATGCTGTATTTCACTTTCATTTATTTGAGGGTTACTGCCTGTACAAAGTGCCTCTTTGTCTCAGTGATATTTTAAGAATGGAAAAAGTAGTCACTTGCCTAGAATATCAGACTGTCAACCTTGTCTTTGCTTGGAAAATAGGCTTGAAGTACTACTCAGCTCAGGCAGCTCTGCTCTCATTCTTCCTTGGGAGGCCAAGATGTGTTGTAGCAGCTGTTGCTGGGCAGGGGAGTATCCCTGTGCCCTCACTCATGCCTCCCTTGTCCCTTACACCTTCAGGTTTGTCCTGCCCACTCCTCCATCTCACTCCTCAGCATGAGAGCCAGCTCTGCTCTAGCAACTCCCTCTCCCTGCTTGCCCAGCAGCCCAGAGTATGTGGAGAGAAAAGGCTGCTGAGGTGGGGAAGGTAGGGAAGGGAATTCTTGAACAGTAGTAGGAGTCATCAGTTAAGAGGAAAATCTGAGGACTGGCTCCTGGAGGTGGTGGGGAGTACTCTAGAACTCCAGGTTTTGTCCAAACTTCACTGTACATTATTTGTAGAACCCAAAGGCTTCACTGACTATGAGAACTATTGGATGACCAGAGCTGCTTTTCCTGAACACAGATTACGACCTCATCAGCAGAGTTGCTCTGTCCAACTTGTAATTTGATGGCTACTTTAAAATTCAGTCCAAACAATTTCTTTAGCAACATCTAGCTAAAAGAAAAATAGTGTGCAATCAGTTCTTTTGAAGAAAAAGTTCATTGTATTGACTTTTTAAATTCTGGTCACAGATTTCTACCTAGAAGAGAACTTTTTGATGGTGTTTATTACTGTTGTTTTATTAATCTCTATCTTATCTAAAAGGGCAGTTTAAAAGCATCCTAGCTATTGTAGTTCATGTCCAAAAGCTGTTATCATTTCACAGCTGCTTTTGTTGTTTTTATAGCCATATGCCACTTAAAGCTTACTTGATCTCCTTAAATGACCTTATTGTGACTCTTATGCAATTCTATTTTAAAGAGATTTAGGTGCCTACAGCTGGAAACAGGCTTGAACTGGGATTTTCAGAACCATCTAGCAGTCTGACCTGCACCAAAATCACTGATCGTCAGGCTGCTGGTAAATCCCTCTAGATTCCTCTCTATCCTTTTAGAAACCTCAGTGACCTTGAGGGCAACCCAAGCCCTCACGTTATCCCAGGGAAAGTGAGAGCTCCCATGGGATGAAAGGAGAACTCCTTGCCTGTGGTATGATACTGGTGAAGTGAGAATGGTTGCAAAGCTGGGCTTCATAGCCTGATTGAAAGATCAGCT
This sequence comes from Struthidea cinerea, assembly GCA_013397865.1. Lineage (NCBI taxonomy): Eukaryota > Metazoa > Chordata > Aves > Passeriformes > Corcoracidae > Struthidea > Struthidea cinerea. The sequence continues at coordinate 3,001,862 of VZTI01005570.1, read as the reverse complement.
GGAACAGAAAAGTCTTCAAATAGCAAGTGTTTGAAATGTGAATGTGAAGATCATTAGCTATGTTTATTTTTTATTTTATTTTCCTACTGAGGCTACCTCACTTCAGGCTCAGGCCTTAAAAATAGTGGCATCCTCTGAGTACCTCTCAAGAGAAGACCAGATATGTTGTGTCCTGGTATAGCCTGTGCCATGACAGGCAGGGAGACTCACAGCGTTCTGTGCTGAAACTTAAAAACTGCACAGGAATGTTACTTAGGGCATACCTGACATCTTTCTCATTTTGCAGTGATAAGTTGAGGCGTTTTCAAACAGCATTTGCACACTCCAAGATGCCTTGACTTGAGTACAGTGGCAATTAAGGAGTTAATTTAAAGCAAGGAGACAAGGATGGAGAGCTGAGACAGTAGCTGATGGCTAAAAGGCTGATCACAAGTTAAACCAGCAAGCTGTATAAAAGTACTCCTCTGGTAGTTAAAAGTGAGTCTCTGTGCAACTGAATGAAACACCTTGTAATGGCAAAGCAAGGCTGTTATGTAGCTCGAGTTAAAAATGTCTCTGTGTTGTAACAACTTGTGTTCCTTGTGGTGACAACTCTAGAGCTTTAAACTTGACGATCAGACTTGTAGGGAAATGCTCTCTCTCTGACAGAGTTTTGCTTCTTTAAGGCTGCTTTAAGCTACTTTGGCAAACTGTAGTTCACTCATGTTGTTTTGCTTTACAGCAGCTTTTTGCAAAAAGTTATTCCTTTCCCAGACTTATGCTTCTCCCTTGTTTTTTCTTCTTCTTTTTTTTTTTTTTTTACCTTTGATTCACTTTCAAGCTCACTGCAGTATTTCTCTACTGCAAAATAGTTGTGCTTCTCTTGTGCTTTTATGGCACTAAGTTGTCGCTTTGCTGTGCACTGCAGGTAAGTCTGAAAAGCATAAGACACAGAGGTCTGGATCCAAAAAGGGATTCACATACTTCAGTTTCACCTGAGCTGCAGTTTAAGAGTCTCAGATCAAAAACAATTTGCATATAAATTGTTCCTCATTGCTTAAGTGCCTGTTAATCCATAGGTACCTGGTTGTCTTGGCTGTAAAATTGCTTTAGTGTGTGTTCATTCTGCAATGCAATGCAGTGCAAACCCCAGGTCTGAATGAAATCACAGCACAAGTCTTGCAGATATATAGGTATAAACCCAGAAGCAATCTGCCTGCATTAGCATGGCCCTGAAATAGGGTTTTTGTAAGGTTTCATTAGAGTAAAATATCTGGAATTTTGAGTGCTATCCAACCTGCAGAGAATTTTGCACATATATTGTATTATAGCTGGTATTAATTTTCAGGAGGGAAATTTCTAGGTTTTGTATGGGATTCTTGTAAACCTGTACCACATCTGTAGGTGTGGCCATTATATGTATTAGCTCAATTGTGTTTTCAAGTTTCTCTGGGGATGAGTGATCCACAAATGCAATAACATATAAAGTTGTATTGCAAGTAATGATTTTTATGTTGTAGGGATTCGCATTTCCTATTCCCCAAGCTCTGATTCCTCTGGAAGCAAAATATATGACAGCTATAAGCATCAGTTCATTGACAAACTTAAGAATTTGTTTTATTGTAAACATTTTGAAATACAGATTCTCTAAAATATTTGCATTTATATTCTAGGTGCATCCAATACCATGAATTATAAATGCTCTAAAACAAAGTCATTTACAAACCATAATTGTTACATCAGAGGCTGAACTAAAATTTTTGTGTTTATATCAAACTCTAAAATACAACAATGAAAGGAAGCTGGCAAAATCAAATGTATGCACAAAAAATCAAGTATCAATACATTCCCTTTAGATTCTTGAAATAAAAGCAGTTCTAAAATTCCTAGGAAAGGTTTTTTAATTACTGTTGTTATTGTTGTGATAAAAATGTAACCATCATTTATCCTAACCTTGTTCAAATAAATAGTTCCTTCTTTGGATGCTACTTCTGCCACTGGAAGAATTTTTTAGATGACTGACCAGATCTTTATTTGGTAGAAAATTTGCTGTTAGTAGAGCTCCACGGACTTGGTTCTGAATTTCTGTTTCCCTTCTGTTTGTATGCTTAGCTCCTGGTTACTGGCACTGTCTAATTTTTTGTAGCTCTCAGCTCAGACGTGAAAAGAAAATATTCATCTGCTGGCAGTCGTGCAGAGAACTTTGTATAATGCAAAAGTCATAAGTATAGAGACTTGGAAAGTTCTTGTCCTATGTTCTTATCTACCATTATGAGCAGGGAATTAATACAACACATTTCTAAAATTGTTTCTAGTTCGTGTCACAAATGTTTTTTTATCAGATCTGAATACAACCAAGAAATACATTCCACTGAATCCTACATATCTTTGAATATTTATAGACCTTTGAACTTTACACCAAATTGGATATGATCATAAAAAATTCATAGCATAATTTTCACTCCTACATTTTGCAGCTGAGACTTTCAGAGATGATGGCACTTTGTTCTGGAAGAGGAAAGCTAATATATATCTAAAAGGCTATGAGATCATGAATGAAGACTGTAATATATATATATATATTTACATGGGAAAACTAGTAATATATAAATATTCCTGTTGAGAACTATTCTGAATGTGAGAAGTTTTCATGAATTCCTTTAGGGTTGGTCAACCTCGTCAGTTTATTTGTAGCCAAACACTGGAATAGATCATGCTGCCCAGACATCTGCTGAATAAACTGAGCCATCTGCTTAAAATCTGATGGCACAATATGGAACACAATGTTTATAATCTCTACAATTTCAGCACAACTAGTTTCTCATTTCTATAAAATTGTAATTAGAGCAAGCGTGTTCTCATTGCAATCCAGCTTTCCACCCTTCAGCAATCTTAGCACTCCTGATGGAGAAGGAAACAGTAGACTTGCCCCTACCAATTGGGCCTACAGGTCCAAGATCTAAGCAGATGATGGAGAAGGAACAGGGCTGGGGAGAATGGTCCTCCTCCCTCTCTGGCACAGTCCTGCAACTAGCCTAAGGTGGGCTGGGGGGAATTTTGAGGGGAAAAAATAATTACAATTTTCATGCAATATTACACTTGACTAGGTATTAGTTTTTCGTCTTTCTTCAGCAAATAGTCATGAAGGAGGAATAAATAAATACTCAGCTACTAAGTCCACTATCAGGAAATCAGTCTATGCTAAACTGACTTTCTTCTGATTAAAGTAACTTCACATTCAAAGGGAATTTATATGATATTAGGCAAAGATGCATTTCAAGTTTCTGATAATAACCATTGTGGTCTGGACCAGAACATGTTCATCAGTGAAGTGAAGGATGGGTTATTAATGTGTTTCACCTTTTTAAAACTTTTTTTTTCCTGTCTGAACCTGCAATCTATCCATGATGTTAAGGGAAAAATGCATCTATGTCTCAAATTGATTTAGTACATTTTAATGGGATGCTAAATCTGTTCCTATTGAAAAGTAAATCACTTTTATTTTATGCTTACAGTAATGGGCTAAGGTTGGAGAGCTCTAGGGGTGTTCACTGAGAATAATTTATCCAAATATTGTTGTAATTGAGATGACGTTTTAAGCATTGTGGATGGATTGTTAAGTACACCTGCTCTTATTGCCTTAGACAGGCACCATCGTTGCTCACCTCTACCATAAAATGCCCTTTTCCTCTTCAACCTGTTACCACAGTACCTTTGTGAAAATACAAAGGGGCTTGGATTCTTTTCTGTTTCTGAAGTGCTTTTCCAGGGTGGATTGTGTGTCTGCATGGGTGGTACGCTATAAATTTTGGTCCTGCCTCTCTATTTTTCACAGTGTATGATGGATGGATCCCAGGCCCGCTTTGTAGTAAAACATATCAAAGTCTCCCTTGAGAATGATATTTAGGATAAGTGTTGCCAAAGTGTAGATTACTCTTCCAGAGCCTTTCCAGCATATCCTGGTCTTACCTTCAGGGAGAGCACTCTTGGAAATGGTGAGTCTCTAGAGAGCTGGGGGATGATTCTTCCTGGGTATGGAATTCCTCTCTGCAACTGTAAGGCAAATGACTCGACAGGTTCTTGATATCTTCACATCTTTGATCATTGGTCTCAATTAATTCAGTCGGCAAAATTGCTTAAGTGGAGAGAGACCTGGCTGCCAGCCTTCATCCATGACTGTTTGGTAGGGCAGTGTGGACAATACAGACACTTTAGCCCATCAGTGTTTTAACACTTTTTTAAACACATGGAACATTATTTCACAACTCTCCTTGTTGCAGTTTCACTCCTATCTAGTCTATCTAATTAAATTTGATCAGCATGCTCAATGAGAGGTAATTCCAAATAATTTAGGATGACTTAGAAGAGAGGCTTCTGATAGGCCCAAAAATTAGACTAGGTGATAAGATCATGCATTCTTCTGCTATTAGTGTAGTTGTTCATAGGGGTTTTTTTGTTAATTAAAATTTCTTTCCTTTAAAACAAATTATGTAATAGCCTATCCTGATTCCTGGCATATTTATGAAGTAAAGATCAAAGCTTTGTATCATATCTAAGCTATAATCTAATACCTGAGGACCAAGCTGCTCATAATTAGGCATCTGTATTACTACTGGAGTTACAGTTATTTGCCTTTTAACCATTACTTGACTTCAACAGCAGACACTTTGCACAAGTTTTCCGGGAGATTTATTGGTGGAGAGGGAATGAAAGAGTAATGTTGAGTTATAATTAATTGAAACAGCAGACAAAAACCTGGTTTTCATGATCTTAAATTCTTTATGAACAAAAAGCAGGAAACAATGCAGAAAAGCTCTTGAGCTGATAGGAACAAATTTTAAGCTCCATGGTATGAATTTCCTTGAAGTATATTCTAATAGTCCCTGAAACCGTAGATGGCTATCAATGATGTATGAGTATCCTGAAAATTACGAATATCCAGCAACAATTAATCCATAGAGTTGTGTGCTGTCTTTAGCAATTTATAGAGATTTTTCAACCCGAAATTTAAACCACCTCAAGATATGAAGTAACTGTGATCCATAAAAAGGAAGACTTGAGAAAAACAAGTCCATAGCAATAGCCTTGTATTTTGTATGGAGCATCCAAAACAGTCTCAACAGTTCCTGGCACTGATGGCTGAACAAGCATGAGAGCAATTGGAACTATTTTGCTGATGCATTTCAAATGCTGTCCTAAAGTATGCAACTGCTGTTTCCAAAGAAAGAGCAGTGAGTTAGGGAGGAAGATGAACAAAACTGTAGAAACAGAAAATATTTACAACTTGGCTAAAATGGAAGCAGTGAACTGAAGATGTGTTTAAAAATTATTATTCCAGAGGGATGCAGAAGAAGATTGAACAGTATCTTTTGGATAAGTGTAGCCTGACTTGTAATCAATTTAGTAAAGAAATTAGCTTGACACATTGAAAGATGTCTGGCAGTTTTCCTAGTTGGTCAAGAATAAGCATGGATGAGAGGAGAGTATAAAGTGTTAATGGAGGTGGTTTTATTCTGTTTGTCAGCGCAATCTCTACATGCCAAGTGTGTGCTGGTTTTTTGTGTCCATTTATATTTCAATCGAAATGATGTTTTAAAATTAGGGTGGAATAATTTACAGCTGTGGTTGTGAACATCACATTTTCCTCACTTTAAAAAATATCAGTGTCATCTCAAATTCTTTTGCTGTTTATGTTTTTCATATTATTGTTTTCAACTCAAACAGTGATCATTATCTCTCTTAGATACTGAGTGAACATATCTTTCTGTAGAGTTTTGTTTTCTTTCTCTCCACTTGCAAACTATTCCACATGCCCAGGACAATCTTTTTTAACGTTCCATGGTCCAGATGTCACAGACTTCACAATTCCAAAATTCCATGAGGGATCCCTGGCTTTTATATAAATGGCAGTGTGGGTGAGGTTACAGTATGTCTAATGTGGAGCTCAGTCCTCAAGTGCTAGCCAACCAGCTGGTATTTAAGCTGACATTGATCAAAAGACACTACTCCCGATTCTGTGAAATCTGCCAAGATGAAAATATTTCTTTCACTCTGGCTCTGACATTTAGGCGGTTCTCCACATTATTTAGTGCTAGGGTTAAGCCAGATCTCTTTCATGTTACATTTGAGCCAGAGAAAACAGGCTCGCTAAAGCCATCAGAATAATGGGGTGATTTTAAGGTTTCCCCTGGGTTTAATAAAATGTGGTAGTTTGGGTGAAATTTCCTTGATAGGCCTTTCTGTTAATGCTTATCTAGATAATGCATCTTCCAAATGTTCTGACCAGAGTGTTTCTGATATTAAGAAGACTTTGTCCTGCAGCTCCACAGATGTTTTTTCTGCACCTTTTTTATTATGAGTTGGGGTTAGAATTTCACAGTTAAGTTGAAGGGTATTTTGTATACTGTATGCACCTAGCTATGGTTATATTGAATTCCCCAGGGGAATGGGAGGAGAATAGATTTTTAAAAGACAAGCTTGTTGAAATGAATGCAGTTGTTACTGTTGAATGCCAGCTGAGTTATAATGGTAAACTGCTTCTTATTCTCTCTAAATGATGTCTCATGAACAACATGGGTGTTGAATGCCTGATGGTCGATGCAACATAGGACAAGTCAAAGAACAAATACAGAACCATCAAAGGAAATAGTGTATCAAAGTGCTACAGATGTAGATGAAATGCGTATTTTCAATAGATTTGCATCTTTGGGAAGCACAGAGAAAAAATATTTTCTGAAGATGTAACTAAGCATAATATCATAGGTTTTCAGGTGGCAGCTTAAAGATCACAGGCATCTTTAGGGCCTGGCCCTCTAGTCAATGGCTAACTATTAAAGCAGACTTATTTTAGATTCTCTCCAAATTGGAATTTGGCTTGTTTTTTCCAATTGCTAGTTCATCTGGGAACAGACAAGAACTAGGTTTTTTTTTTTAAATGTGGCCTGGTATTTAAGCTCCAGCATGAAATGTTGGTTGGCAGAATTAAAAGAGAGAAAAAGCAATATAAACATTCTGATAATCATCTATGTTGTTCTAGTGAACAATTTAGGTCAGTATCTCAGTGGAAAATTATACATGATCATTAATATTAATCTACTTATTTAAACTGCAGTGAAACACTTCTTTTGATAAATGTGGCCATTGCTTAAAAAAAAAAAAACAAACCAAAAACCCAAAGAAAAACTACAAATAGAATTGTGGCTTTTCCTTCCAAGACCTTCTGGCTGAAATTATGCGACCTTTAAAGGAGACACCTGACTTAATGCACCAATCATTAATTTGGTTTTATTTATTCAGGAAGCTTCGTGAGTAGAGTGGCAGTAGAGTACTGCACATTGCTGGTCACAGAGCAATACAGAGCAGCCTGGCTGTCCAGAGACTAGAAGGCAAACAGCCTCAGCTACTCCTCTCCTAATAAACCATGCACAGCCCAGCACTCTTCAGTTGTGTTTAGCTACTTGGCCACCTGCACACAAATGTACAGTCCTCGCTACTCACAGCACATGTGTTTTGCTCTTGGCCTGCCTAGAATTTTCTGGCTTTGACCTGGGTACCAGGTATGTGGTGATCTTCAAACCATGCTTGGTCCTGCTCTCTTGCATTTCTTGTTTTCATTCCTCCAGCAAAATCTGCAGTTTCTAGGCCAATACAAGGTCCTGATGGCATTTTCATAACTTCCCAGTTCTAGCTTAGATTTCCTTGCAGTCAACTAGGGGTAAGCCAAGAATCAGAATCAGTTGGATATATCATATGATTTTGCTCTGTTCTATTGGGTAGTTTAGAGAATTGGAAACACTTTCAGATATTGATGGCATTTCAGTGAAGAGCATGTCAGGCACACCTACCTTTGATGCCTTAGGTTTTAACTTTCATATTTTTCAAATCCTCTACTGCCTGGTGTGTAACTCTGAAGTTTCTTGTAGCCTGTTAACTTTTGCTCTCTCATGCTAGGTAGACATAACAAAGCCTCTCCAGGCCTGCTCTTCAAGGACACCCAGACTGTCCTAGGCCCAAAATGTAAACCAAAGCCTCTTAAAGGGGGGGGGGAGGAGGGGGAAGCTTGGGGAAACTACATAATTAACTGAAGATTTAATTGGAGAAGTAACCCTGATATGCAAATGAACCAAACCTGTAAAAGTGTGAGGAACTCATGACCTGTCGTCCATCTTGGGGTTCATCTTGGCAGTAGCCTCTGGCTCCCCATGGTGTACCTTTGAAGGCCTTTCAAATAAATACCTACCTTTATTCTCTTATTCTCGTCTAGTCTCTGTTTTTAGGTGGCCTCTTAAGGCATCACCTTCTCTCTTATTTGCAGTTACGTGAGCTGTTACTCTTCCCATTTTTGGAGTATAAAATGAACTTATACAACTATTTCAAGAGAAATGGGAGATATTAGAAAAGCATTGGAAAATTAATGTGCATGCATGTATATAAAGCTATGTGTATGGACATAAGCTCCTTTTCTGCAGAAGTTAAATTAGAGGTTCCAACAAGTAATGATGTTTCATTTAAAATGATTTTTTTTAAGGTACACCCAGGTACAGCTGAATTGAAGTCAAACGAATTGAAAAGCTCTTAAATTTCCATCTCCTTCTACTTATTAGGCGATCAAAAGTTCATTTCCAAGCTGCCTGCTCTCTTGGCATCCACAGAGGACATTGCAATTAGACATCCCTGTAATTCTCTTTGGTATCCTTCCAATTCATTCTCCACACTGGTTGCTTCCATTGATGCAGGGGTGTAGTTAGACGCTGTGTAAAAACCACTGTCTTCACTTTAGGCTACCTGTGGATGGAGACTGACAAAATATATCAGAACTATCCCATCTCAGGAGGGCTTCAGTGACTTTAGGGACAAAGTCAGAATTATTTGTGGGTGTACACAGAGAAAATCTTACATGTCCTCTGCAGTTTATTATTAAGCAAAGGAAATTCTGTAACCATAGGGATATATATTTTTTCAAGTGTATAGATACTGAACAAATTTCCATTTCAAGCTTTGAGCATCTTATCACAAGCTGAAATTCTATGAAAAATATGTGACTGTTTAATTTGTGATTGTTCAATTTGTTCTTGCAAACATCCACAGCAATAAAATGTCCTCCATAGTGAATGTTTTAATAGTGGTGCATTGCCTCCAGAAAAACAAACAAAAAACCCACAAAAAACCCCCAACAAAAGCAACAAGATATAGGATCATCAATCTGAAATTACTTTTAACTTTTGCTTTTCTCATAAATAGATTTAAAAAAAGGAGACAGCAGCACCCATAATAACTGGACCATGTATTAAATGTGAACTTTGGTTTTACAGTAGAAGTGTTGCTATTGCCCTGTGTTCTGTAAGTGGCTCTCCCAAAGAGCTGCCTTACAACTGCGTCTGTTCCCCCATCCCCTGTTGTCAAAATGATAACAAGAAATGCAGCTGAATGACCTGATTTCTTAGGACAAGCTGACCTGTTTCATTGTTCAGTCTTTAGCCATAAGCTTCAAGTGCCAGTCCTCTGGGGATCTTTTTGGAAATATGTAGAAACCACATTCTATAGATACAGTCAATGTACAGAGAAGAAATGTTGCTGAATTGCAGTGTTTTTAATTTACTCCTAAGGAATAAAGGGATTCTGCACCTTGTAGAGTTGTGTTCAGCATGGCAGGAGATTTTTACAGTGATGAAAAAAATCAAACTGGGGCAGATCTGCAGATAGAGATTGCCTCCTTATCTTTTTGGCTCTGTGATACTTATAACTAAAAAATAATGGCAAAACCAAAACAAACACTTTAATATGACATGACCTGGAGGCTCAAAGTGAAGAAAATTCCATTTGAAAAAACCTTGAGAAAAAGTTAGTAAATTGGGTAAATTTCATTGACTTAATGAGAAACTAGGCAATGGACTTCCAAAAGATTAATTTTGGATTTTGGATGTCATTTATTCTAGGAAATTGAAAATATACCAGAGAAATCATTGGGAAAGTTTAAATGTGTTCCTTTATTGAATATGCTAATTTTTTAATTGCTCTTTCCATCCTTGAATAGTCTAGGTTCTACTGTCCAAGTACTCCTTATCCTGTCATCCTTGGTATGCAAATGGTGTCTGAAGTTGTTAGAAATGAACATGCATGAAAATACTTCCATTATGTCATGAAACATATTTCAGGTGTGAACTCTGTTTGCCATAACAGGAAATACTGTATTGCTGTTAGCTGCTTGGGAGAATGGCACGGGAACATAACAACGACAGAAAAATTCAGTTTAAAATATATAAGAAGATAATGACTTTTCTTTTCAAAATCTTGGCCAATATTGAAAAATCCTAATACTGCTAATATGACCCCTGGTATGCATGCATAAATAGGAAGCATTCAGGAGCTACTAAAAATTAATTGATGTGAATAGCTGAAAATACTTTGCTAAAGCTGGTTTTACACTGAAATGTGGCCTTCTACAAACAATGCCCTTTGAGAGCCAAATATTACTATAAAACCTTGATCCATGATTATGAATGGTTTTTTATGGTTTTCTGCAGAGAATACATTGATTATTATATTTAGTAAGGCAGTGGCAGGGCGATGGGAACATTTAAGTAACAGTAATAAGTAACATTTAAACCCAACAAATAATATTTTGGTTTTGTGTGCTTTCTCTCTTCAGATTCTTAAATCTGTTGCCTCACAGAGAATTCTGCCTACTCCCTCTAAGAGAGATCTCTGATTTTATAATTTCAGATTTTTGTGTAAATTAATTTAGGTGTTCCTGCCAAAGAGAGATGAGAATGAGGACAATATTGGACTGTATAATCAAATTAAATTCTTGCTATAAGTCATAAATACACATGAAAGAATTTTGTTTCACAGTAGATTCACAATAAGCTACAAAGTTAAACATCAAGCGAATCCCTTTGAGTCAATTACCTTTTTTAATGTTTAAATCTATGCCAATGTTGGTATTTTCAGTCTGTTTTGTGCACTTAGAATCATGGGCTGCAAAACCTTTCCTCACACATACATCTAGGTTAACTCATTTGGAAGGAGAAAAGTCCTTTGATTTTTGGTCTTGAAAAACTTTATTATCACCTTGCATCCAAAGCATTGAAATACAAAATATCAGAAGCATATTTTTAAAATTTCTTTGATGGCATAATCATATAATTTCTGGAGTCTCTTTGCTTCAGTCTGTGTCTTGGATCTGGGCCCAGGTACTAACCTGTGCCGTTTGGACACTGTTATATAGACACTGCACTGACAGTTAACACTCCTTATTCAATAATACAACAAAACTGTGTTTGTATGGGTCCAAACATCCTTAGCAGAGTGAATGCTTTAACCTGTAGAAGAGCAAAACCTGAAAACAACACGGGACTGATTTTCAGTGTCTCTAAACAGAATTTTAAAAAAATAATGCCATTTTGTTCCACAGAAAAAGCAGTGGCAATGCTAGCAGGATGGTGTTTGTGGAGATCTGCCAGAAGTTAATGTCCTTAGCTGTCCTGTAGTTGCTACGACTACCTGCTGGCAGTGCAGAAATTGCAGTGTAACGTGTCACCAAATCAGAACTTTGTAGGTTGTGTTCTCTCACATCCCGGGAATGATCAATTGTCACCCTCCACAATACTGCCTTGGCTCCTTTAAAAGGCTAATTCCCCTCTTATGTGCCTGTTTTACATGTTTCGCAATTGGCTGAACAGTGCAAAAGCCGGCTCTGGATATAAATTCATAACTTGGAAAGTTGCACTCAGTCAATTAGTAAGTGCCTCACTGAATTTGTTTGTTTGTTTTTGTGAGAATTTAAGAAAGTGTGGGAAATGTGGGGGAACAGGTAATTTACTATCTGGTCAACAGACCCTAAGTCATTCCTGGTCTGGGTGGTGTCTCGGTTTTGGATACAAAACTTCAGGAGGAAACACTCTGGAATGTGCTCCTCCGAAGGGAAAAGGGCCTCCCCTTTTCCTCCGCCAATAAGACAAGTGGGTCACAGGAAGTGAAAGTGGAAAAAACCAAACTGTTTATTAACACCAAACAAAACAGGGTAGAACAGGGAAAAGAAAACCTCAAAATACAACAAATTCCTGGAGAAGAAACAGACACACGGGCTCAGACCAGCTGGGGCCACCCCGTGGGCCCGCCGGGGCCGCCCCCGCAGGCTCCCCGGACCGGCAAGGAGGGAGGGGAGGCAATGAGGCAAGGGGAAGGAAAGGGAAAAAAGAACAAGAAAAACCAATAGAACCTTTTTCCCGCTAGCCGGAACAGAAAAGAAACCCAAAAAGCAGCAGAGCGCTCCCGGCGCACTCCCTCCCGAGCCCCCAGAGCCCCGAGAGCCCTTGGGCCCCAGCCATTAAACCGACCCGCACCCGGGTCCATCTGAAAGGCGCAGCGTCCTTGGGCATTAAGCAGACGGATAAGGAATAAAGCGGCTTCGTAACGTCAGCCCAGGACAGGTGGAATTAAAAACTAGCCACTTAGCAGCTTCCAGCATCATACCGACCTGCAAGCAGCACTACTTCCATTGCTCTAAGGCAATTTAAATATTTATATGATGATGATTTCTGTCCTCCATAGAAAACCAAGAAATGCACTCAGGGTGAGTTGCCAAAGTCTGGGGATGGAGGGGAGTGCAGGATGTGAGGCAGTGGACAGGAAGCAGGCGGCAGAGATATGGAAGATTTCAGTGCATCTCCTGAGCAACCCCTGAACTCAGCCAGCACAAAACCCCCACATTTTCATCTTGATGCTCTGCTTTGTTAGAAATAGCTGAAAGTGTGTGGTAGATGTGTATGAAAACCAGAATTTTTGCAATAGAACAGATGGCTAATGCCTTTCTCAGTTCTCAGTTTGTTGTGCAACATTTTAGTATTAATAAGTATTTTGGAGAAGAGGTGTAGTACAGATCCTGACCCCATAAATTCCCACAGTGGTTTTTGCAAAGTTAAGAATGTTAGCCCAGGTGGAAAAGCTTTACTAAATATGAGTGAAACAAAAATAATATGTTATTAGAAAAGCAACTATCCTACTTTCAGCATGACTGTTTCATGGTCTGTGTGTAAATATCAAATTTTACTCTCTCTCAGAATTAAGATGGTATAATTGACAGTATCTATAGGCTTTTTTTCCCCAGAGCAGGCTCTCAAATCTGAAAGTCTTTAATCTTCTATATAGCTAAATCCCTAGATTTTTAATTTTATATTTGTTTTTTCTTGATGTTTCTGTTACTTTTAAGGGAAGTCTGGATTCACCTATGCATTCCCGAGGTGTTAACCCAGTTTTTTTCCAAATACTATCATACTACTACATTGAGCTAGTGACTGAGTTTCCTGACTAGGAGTTATGTCAATCAACTTGAAATGTGCATTACAAATTAATAAATGAATGCAAATTCATTCACTGTCAGATGATGTTTCTTGTCAGATTAACTTGTGCACCTCCCCAGTTGCAGTGATTCATGAGAGTTGCACCTCTTCTGCTTTATTCCTTGGGTTTGTTATTAGTGCTTCTTACGGTTCTGTAACATGTAAGATATCAGTCTCTTGATACCTGAGTCCTGTTCCTTGGTAAGTAATGAAGGAAATTTTTAATTCAGTGCATTTTCAAGAAAATAATGGTTTAAGCACTGCACCGACTTTGACTTGTTTTAGAACAGTACTTGACCATTAAAGGATTGCTCTAATCCCACAGGACATGTAAGCATACACTCAGCTTTACACTTCCCAAGGAGAGGGTTCTTATCCAGACTGAAGGTCACAAGCACTTCATCCATTTAGGCTCCTACAGAAAACTATCAGCACACACCAGATTTTAATGAAGTTTTATGAAATTCTTGATGATATCACAATGACAAAAATAATAATGACATGACTGTATAATACTATTTTCCAAATAAATTCAGGGTATATTATTTTGTCTCCCTATATACTTCCTTAATTTGCTTCTGAGTGACGTTTTATCTTTCCCTTTATATCTTACCTAGACAAATATTTGATGTAAGCAGTAAATTTATCTATTTTATTATATTTCTAATATATACTGAAAATATAATGGATCCACTCTGAGTTGCCTGCTGTCCAGTGGAACAATTAGATATTACACTGTTTAAGCAGATGTGAGTCCATAGGTCATTCATTATTAATCATCTGTATTTTTAGAGGCAACTTGTAACATTTTAAAGCAGCCCGCTGCTTTAAGCTATAAAATTACTCTTTTCTATATACCTGCTTGACCTCAGCATATAATGTGATTTCATTTTCTCTTATGTAGCTGTCTCTGAACTTAGTAATTACTGTATTGCTGTATGAGACTTTGTAGTGTTTAAATTTTCCTGTCCCTGTCCCTTTTGTATGCCGAGGTGGGAGTAGCAGGAGAGGTCTGAGGGTGGTGATGTAACAGCATTAACCAAGATGGTAAGATACTGGGTCTTGTGGGGATCATCACAAATTCACCCACTCTATTTCTACCTGGATTTCTACATTTCTATTTTACCTGACATTTTTACCTGGATTTTACTGAGCCTGAGTTTTTTTGAGAACATTTGTGGAATCCATGAACTTAGATTTTAAATTCATCTTCCCCCAAAATTTAAGCCTGACATGTTGGTTCAGGCCTGTCACTCTTGAAAAGTTAAATCCTGCTTTGGGCTTAAAGGCCAATTCTGATATTTGGAAATACAGAGGCAGTAATAACTTGACAGAGTAGGAAATAGTCTTATTAAGCAGTGTCTTGTTCTAGCCAACCATACTCCAGTGATCTAACGTTAGGCCAGCTGTTAATAATTTTACAAGCAGAGCGTGAAATAGCAGCTTGATACCTGACTAAGGGGGAGCTACAGCACTGCACATGAACATTTAAATGTAGTACCCACAGTGAGCAGATATTAATGCTATTTCAAGGAGTGTCAGTGAAGAGTCTTTGATATTGTGATTGGGATACTTGCTATTACATCCATAGTGACAGCTCCAATTGACAGGATTAAAAAGGCAAAATTAAAAAAGGAATTATTTCATGCCCTCAAGTGCAGATAAGAATGGTTACATCTCTGCTACGTGTCTTGGCTTGACAGTGGATTTCTTTTCTTCTGGCTTTTCATACCCTGCACAATTCTTAAATTCTCTGTGTCATTTCACTTAGCCTCCACTCTTTATATTCTCTCCCTTCCTGCCACATCTTTTCATTCTCCTTACCCTACCCCTCAAAACCTCCATTGTTTCTAAATGTCTCTTTTGTAACTTTTATGTATTTTATAATTTAGAATTATTTTTGTCCTCATGAGTTCTTTCTGTAGTAGCTTTTCTAATTCTTGCCCCAAACTTTAAGGTGTTCATCTATGAGATTATAGTGAGAGGTGGTGACAGCTTTTGGCCTCACCATCGCTTTGGTTCCTGCCACTCACGTCAAGGCTTTTGTGGTGCTTCTTTTGGCCAGACAATAACTCCAGCAGCAGACATTATAGCACGTTGACCTTTCTGATCTTGGATCTTCTTAAGATACTAATAGGTATCAAGATCCCGATGAAGGTAATTTTTAAACTGATGATTGTAAAACACGTGATTAAAGATTTGGTTATGAAATTAAAAGCTCTAAGACACTGAATTTCCTCTTACGAAAGGAATTTTCGTCCTTCCAGCGCCTTGCAGTCATAAATTCAATCCCCACAGATGTCCAAGCTGGATCATCTTTGCCATGAGGAAGAGCTAGAGGGAGTAGTTGCAAGGACATTTTTTGTGAAGAGATCTGACTCTCTGTACCTGACTGCCCCACTGGTACCAAGTGGCCTGAATTTTCTCTATCTGGTGATGCATCAGTCTGTGGAAAAAGCATGCAGGATGTATCCTAGGGGATGGACCTTACAGGTAGCTGGCTGTTTGAGTTATTTTCTGTGGGCTGATTAGTTTTATGGTGCTGGTACTTGATTTAATTTAATTGCAGTTATTGGGTAATTAATTTTGCTGGAGGGATTAGTGGATCCCTGAAGAGACATTTATTATTTTATACCACAATAGACTATTTTACATTGCTTATTGTTTATAAGGAAATCAGTAAACTAATTTTATTAAAAATGTAAACAAATAATTGATAATTATTAGTTAATAATCAATTATTAAAAAATAAAGATAGTTCATAATTTTTACATTCCTGTGGGTTTATACTCTAAAGATTAAAATAAATTAGAAAAAAAATAAATTTGAAAAATCTGTGCATGACTTCTTAGCTGGTAATATGTAATTACCTTTGTGGCTCAGTTTTTGGCTGAATTTTTATAAAACTTGGAGATTGAAATTGGTGTTGTGTCAGATAACATCAATGATTTTTTTCAGATTAGCCAAAACTTGATGACTTTTTTTATCGTTAAATAAGCAGTATGGTACACATTGTAAAATAATAATCTGTCCTGTATTTTTGGCATGCAAGCATCAGGTTCAAATGATTCACATGACAAAAATTATGAAATGAAAATACACTTAGGAAGCATAACATAATTTTTTGAATATTCATCAAACAGTTAAAATCTAGTGTAGAAAGAAGAATTCCATATTTTTGCTGTTTTTTTTGTTTATTAGGTGGGAATTCTTTCAGACTACATTATAAAACAAAGATGATTTCTGCCCAATCTGTAGATGGAGTAATGGGGTGGGGGAGGGGGAGCAGGGCGGGGTTTCAGTGCACAGTGACATTTCACCTTGCCATAATTGCTTGCAATTGCTATTGGAAGTTTGACCAACAGGTCAGGTCCTATAATATCCCACTTCCTTATTCATGAATAAAGCAAAAGGTAAAATATGTAAAACAGGGACAGCTTTTGCATGTGTGACCTGAAGTGAGATATGAAACTAGTCACAAAATAATTACCCCTTGATGTAATAGAATATATAATGTTCTGCTTAAAGCTTGGCACATTTTTTAACCAAATGTGGTTTCATGTGGAAAAAAATGAGAAAATGTGAGTTGAGATCAAATTTTTGTTCTAAAGAGTTGGAGAAATTTTCTAGACTGTTTCAAAACTTTAAAGTACTTGAAAGCATGGTTAAATATCTTAAAATTAATCAAATAAGCATTTCAACAGATCCAAGGTTAAATTTTTATCAAATGTAACGCATTACGTGGGAAAATAAATTGAAGCATTTGGATGGGATTTTGGATTTGATGGAACTAAATTTTATGCCCAAACATGTTAACTAGTATTTAAAAAAATACTCTTTTATGGTATATGTTGTAAATATAAATTTAGTTTTAAAACATTTTGTGAGGCAAGAAATTCTAGGTAATAAATTTTAAATATCACCAGTAAGTTCAGCCATTTGCTAATGGCCAGGGAAGATGGTCACAGAACTGTTGCCATATAAAGGGTATCAACTTTCTCATCTTTCTTCCAGCTCACATCAGTGTAAAAGCTAAACAATATAAAATAAGAGGAAAACACGTTTAGTGACTCCCCAGAAACTGTGACATAATTCAGTTCCTGTATTTGCATTCTGAGAGTCACAGTCTCCGCAAGCATGTGACACCTTGGTGAATTTAGGAGGGTACCAGTCTGTGAGGAGGTCTCCTTGCACTGTGCTGTGCAAAGCAGTTACCAGGAATAGATGATGTGTCCTTGCCGCATCTCCGTGCCTGCCCGCATGCAATCCACACGGAATCTCTGTACCTCTCTGTAGTCTTAGGAGGAGCACTAGGGTAGAATTGAGATAGTTCCAGCTGCCCTTTGCCATCTAATTGCAGTCTTCTACTCAAATACATTTCTGTATTAGTGTGAAGGAATTTACACTGTGTCAGCTTTCCTGCAGTTGTAGAGTGATTTTTAGTGCTCAGGGCTTTTGTTCCAGCATCTTATTAATTCAGATTTAGCAGGAAATGTGAAACAGTAGAGCTGTCCCCAGGAACCAGCTTGTCCCCAGCCTGTGAGCTGAACTAACCACGTGCATACCTAGTGATTGAATGAAATTAGCTGGATTACAATAGAGAGAATGGGCTGCAAAGATCTTGAGTTGACAAAGGGGCCTGTGAAGAAACATGATAATTTATTTACAGAAGGTTTATGATGATATATTGGTCTCCACTAGGTTTCAACTTCTTTTCAGTTGAAATTTTTCTAAATGCAATTTGAATAGACTTTTTTCTTCATATATTTTTATTTTATTAAATTATGTTTTTTTAGTTCATGATTTGGTTTGGGGTAGGTTTTGGAGAGATCTTTTTAGATACTGTATTCTTTTTGTTAGCCTCGCTTTGGGAAAATGTTTCCGCATCGCAGACCTGCTCATTTGCAAGCATTAGCTCTGCTGCATGTCTGTGTTTTACTTTATGCATTATTAAAGATTTCAGTTCAAGAGCCTATGTAATTGGCTTATTTGTGCCAAGTCTTCTCTGATTTCTTTAGTTTTATTTATACTTGCTTCCTGTTCCCAAGCATACCTATTCTCTTCTGCACAAATATTCTCCATTTTGGAAGGAAAAAAATACCACTTCTGGATACAATGAATTAAGTCTATGGGAATTTAGTTTGTACATTAATATGTAAGAGAGAGATTTTAATCCCCTTTTTTTATTTCCCTGTGGCATGCGGCTTACTCTGCATGGCTGAAGTACTGGGAATATCTCGGAAATGATGGACCAAATAAGCCTGCTTGTCACCTACTGGTGTATGCATATGACCAGACTACATCTGCAGATAGATAGGTGCAAGCACAAACACCAGCTTTGGCATGACAAAAGAGCTAGAATGCTGCTCCAATAGCAATTATCATGGAATGGTTTGGGTCCAAGGGCCCAAGGGCCTTCACAGTCATATAGTTCTGACCCTCCTGCTATGGGCAGGGACATTTTCCAACCTGCCCTTGAACGTTTCCAGTGATGGGGCATCTGTGACTTCTCTGGGCAACCTGTTCTGGTGCCTCATCACCCTCATGGTGAAGATCTTCCCAATATCTAGTCTAAATGTGCCCTCTGCCAGTTTAAATGCATTCCCCCTTGTCCTGTCACTACATGGCCTTGTCAAAAGTTCCTTTTCAACTTTCCTGTAGGCCCCCTTCAGTACTAGAAGGCTGCTATAAGATCTTCCTGGAGCCTTCTCTTTCCAGATCTGAATAGCTTAAACTCTCTCTGTCTGTCTTCATAGGAGAGATGCTGCAACCCTCTGATCATCTTTGTGACTTCCTCTGGACTCACTCCAACAGGTCTGTGTGCTTCTTATGTTGGGAACCCCAGAGCTGATGCAGTGCTCTAGGTGGTATCTCATGAGAGTGGAGTAGATGGGGGAATCCTCTCCCTCACTCTGCTGGCCACATGGCTTTTGATGCAGCCCAGAATATGACTGGCTTTCTGGGCTGCAAGTGAAAACTGCCAGGTCATCTCCAGCCTCTCCACCAGTACTCCAAGTCCTCCTCAGCAGGGCTTCTCCCACTGCCCAGCCTGTGCTCAGGATTGCTCCAACCCAGGTGCAGGACCTTGCACTTGGGCTCAGTCCTTCAGCCAGGGTCCCTCTGGAAGGTATCCCATCCCTCAGGTGTGCCAACTGCACCACTCAGCCTGGTGTTGATCTCAGACTTCCTCACTCTGAGTGTGACCATCCAGCCAATTCCTTATCTCTCGAGTAGTCCATCCATCAAATCCAGTCTCTCCAATGTAGAACCAAGGATGTCAGGCAGTATACTGTCAAATATCTTGCACAAGTCCAGGTGCATATTGGTCACTCTTCTATCATCCACCACGACTCTAGCCCAGTCATAAAAGGCCACAAAATTTGTCAGGCAGAATTTGCTCTTAGTGAAGCCATGCTGACTTTCATCAATGACTTCCCTACTTAACATGTGCCTTAGCATGGTTTCCAGGTGGAAACTATGACATGCACCATGACTTTTCCAGGCAGTGAGGTGAGATCAACTGGCCTGTAGCTCCCTTGTCTGTGTTGTCTGTGATAATTTTACAGTACAAAGTCTTATCTGAAGACTCAGGCTATTTACCTGTATGGATGTAACTATGTTGTAAATAGCATTAGAAGTAGTGTTATCACAACAGAGGCAGGAGGGCCAGTGGTAATTCTCCGAGTTCCAAATTTGTGAAGTTGGGCCACAAATCTTAATGAAAAAACTGCAAAGATTTCTCACATGTTTGTCTTTTTTTTTCCAGTTGATGTCTGTCAACTGGATGTGTTTCAACAAATTTGTTGATTGCAATTACTCAGCAAATGTTTGTTGTTAAGATACTTCAGGCAGTGAACTGCTGACAACGTGTTTTCTGTCAGTGGTCCTTTGAGTGCTTGCTATTCATTGTTTATATTTGCAATTTGAATTGTATTGACTACGCACACAATCCCCTGATTGAATAGTGTTGTTCATAAGAGCAGGTTTCCACATTGGCTCTTTCAAATTTCATCTTTAGTGAAAATATTGTTAACTTCATTCACAGCCGTCATTCTCTTTAAACTGAAGAAACTTGGCTGAAGTTCGCACAGAAGTGAATTCTAAAGTAAACATATTTAACTACAGCTTACTCCCTATAGCCAAGGGTTTTGTTTGCTCAGCTCTTCATTTCAGTGATGTGAACAAGCAGTTCCTATGAAATCTGTGTTGTGTCTTTCTTTGAAGAGGTTAATATGTCATATCACATTTTTCTTAACCAAAGGGTGTTTATATTAGTTTTGATGAAATGTAGTGTTTGATAACAGACTGTTCTGATTTGGAATGTCTATTTTTGTTCAGATTAAGACTTTCTACCTGTCTAGAGTAGGAATATGGAAATCAAGCACTGAACACTACAGTCAGAACGGGTAGAATGCACATGCTAAATGGCTGTTTAAATATTTGCTGCATGAATGTACATATTTTTTACCAAACGTATAGGGGCTTTTTTTACCAATCCTTGAGTTCTCAATGACTTGTAATTGAGTAGTGAGTTAAAAAATGGTTTAAACTCATTGAACTAAGCTGCTTTTTGGAAAAGAATAATTTTATTCTAAAGCAAGTAGCACTGATTACTGTTGCAATATAAGTAAGCAAATGTGTCTTCTAGAATTTACACAAAACAATTCAATTTTGAGAAAACCAGGCTTTCAAATATAAAGAATACTGTGTATCAAAATTTGTGCAATTTTTTTGGAATATCCTTATAAGACTGTTACCATTAAGTGGGTTTGTTTAAATTTGATTTTGCTATTTGAGCTCTCAAGTTTGAATAGTCAATCCACATTCTTGATGTGTCTCCTTGCAGAGAGAGATAGAAATGTACTCAGATTTCAGTGTAAAATGAGGTTCCCATGTAACTGCTTAATATCAGATGTCGTGAATTGATGGAGCTGAACACCCTGTGTACCACTTGTGGGGTCCACTTCAAACATACCTTGGAAAGAGTAGGCTCAGAACTTTCTATAGAAAACTTTTCACAGCAGCATCTTTTCATGCTTTTATCGGGGTTTCAATTGATAAATATCTAAAAGCATTATGTGTTCTTTCCGGTTTCTTCTTTCCTCACTGGAGAAACCCACAGCACTTTCTGTCCCATAACTAATAATTAAATGGAAATATAATATTTCCCATTTCCTCAGTTTTCCAGATGTATCTTCCTTTATTTTTGTTCTCAAGTTATCAAGAATTAATATTCTTCACACAAAACAATGAACCCTAGAAAGCCTCTGATCTGGATAGAAAATAAGAGGAATTTGGACATAGAGATAGGGTCTGCCATAAAGAAAAAAACATTAGTTGGTTTTGGCTTTTTCTTTTATTAAACCAAAGTTAATTTCTCTAGTATCTTACGTTTATTTTTATTACAGAGATTTTTTGAAAAATACCATGTGTATAACTCTGCATCTTGTCAGTAAATAGCCTTATCAACTAATTTATAAGAGAGCTTTAATCCTAAATGTACAAACATATTTATTAAATTTCCCACCTTTTTGGCTGGCAGATAAATGTGTTAAGTAAAGAAAATGCAGTATTGAGTGATGTCCTATATCTGTAGAGGATATTAGAAATCGATAGCAAAACAGACTGAAAATTAAGTAATGTGGTTAAGCGCAGCTGAATGGTGCCACTTTAAAAGCTGATTAGAAATAAATGTGCCAATTGCTATGGATCCTGTGTCTGTTATAAAAGGTGGTTGTTCGGTTTGTCTGTGAGAACAAGCCTGGCTCCAGAGCTGTAGAGTGTGTCATGCATGGCTTGCCAGGAGGGATAAAAGAGTGCACCACCAGTGACACAGAAGCTGGAGTAAGGTGCTGCAATAAGATACTGCATGCAAACTCAGAGAAACAACATTAAAAGAGGTTGAGAGAATCGAGTTCCCCAATATGCAGATCAACTGGGCTAAAGATGAATAAGGAAACACTACCCAGATGTAAAGTGGATGACCAGATAGGATTGTTTGATTCTGCTGAGAGTAAGATACTTAAACTACTAACCCAAGGTGATAGCCAACAAAGAAATGTGGTGACCATTGTGGACAGTCCAACACAGTTTTGTTTGAAGTCTATAATTATCATAAACTCCCAGCAAGATTTGCAATATTGATCTTGAATAGGAGCAACTTCTGTTTGACACAGAAAACACTTCCTAACTGGCAAGAATTTGGCATACAAGTTACAAGTCATGATGAAGGTTGGATTAGGTTGTGGGGTTTTTGTTTTTTTTTTTTGTTTATTTGCTTAGGGTTTTTTTCTTTAAAGGCTCTCTTGTCTAAAATTTACAACCACAACAATCTTTCTTATGCCAGGAATCCTTCTGCAGTCAGTAGAATTATTTATGATTAAAAAAAACCATTCAGAGTAGAAAGAAGAATTCATCTGATCCACCAGGTACAGCTAACAGTTAAAATAAGCACTTTCTCTGACAGTGGTTTCAGATAACCAGATGTTTATTTTTATTAGGATCACCATCTTGCTTAAAGAACTGAACACTTCTTTTTTGTTGGCCTCACTGCCAGAAGTTTACTTTCAGGGAGTGCATGCCCTCCCTCATTCTTTCCTGCTGGAAGAACAGGAGTATCAGATTAAGCCCTACTGTGATTTACAAATGTGAAATAGGTAAGAGAAGAGATTCTCGCTCTTTTGCAGCTCCTGTTTACATCTGTGACAATGACCAAGAGAGATAAAATGTCAATATGCCCTTAAGGAAATTTGTCCTGATTTCCATTGCATAATGATTAATTTAATTCTCTGCATGAGTCTAAATACACTGGAGATAAATGAAAAGACCAATCCTGGAAATGTGCTGAGACACCAATATTGTTGTAGTAATACTAATTTTCCCCTCTTTTTCTAGTTTGTGTAGAAGTTTTCTAGGACTTTGAAACACAGAAGAACCTTGACTCTGCCTTTTAAGAAAAGTGTCCTAACTACTTTGAACTTCATAATATTTTTAAGGTTCTGAAGTGATCAATCTCTTACTTGTAATTTACCCAGATTAAAGTCTTGATGAGAAGCAGTATTATAGATATGGAGGGTTTATCTCACACTCCTACATCTCAGGCATAATCCAGTACTCATATGAATATCTCTATCTCTGTCTGAATTTCCACTGAGTCATGCATTAATTTTTGTAGCTGTTTTTCATCCATGTCATACCATTGGAATTATAAAATACCTATTTTGAGTCAATCCCTTAAGCTGAAATAAACTGGTGTACTCCACTGCAATAGGAACGTTTCCCACTGGCATTTTGACTACGTATTTCTCCTGACTAAAAGCAAAAAGTAAAAGGAAAGAACGTTATTTTTGCTTTATATAGTATCTCAAATTTTCAAATTTTTATTTCATTCTTCTACTTCACTATATTTCCTATGCTTAAAAAAACTGAACTCTCACAATCTATGAGTAGCAATAAAACCTTTGAGAAATGCTTCTAATAAAAGAACAGTAGCCTGTGAAATGTGCTGCTGTGGTTGTGCAGTAAGTATAGTGGTTCACCTTGAACACTTATTCTATTGAATACTTTGGGGCAAGGATGTCTGATTGTGTGTAAAAGCGTCTCATGTGTGGTATGGAGACCTTGTGTGCTCCTTCCTTCCTGCCCTTTTCCTCCTCCTCTTTTTATTCAAGGATGCAGCTGCCAGACACAGAGCCATGCTCCCGTACAGCCTTCCCAGGAGGCCTTGTGAAATCAAGTTGCTCGCTGTGTGCCAGCATGGCTTTTGTTCCTTCGAAGGCAGAGCTAGGAGCCTGCTTCCTCTGCCAAGAATGCAGACAGGCTACATTGAAAAAAAACAAAAAAAAAACCCCTCAATTTTATTCACTTCACTGTTTCATCTTTTTAAGTAGCTGGCATCTGCAGCTGATTGTGGCAGGGAAAACCTACAAACATCGCACTTGATGTTAATAAATGTGTTTGCCATTAAGTGGCTGTTGTAATGCTTTGCTTGTTTGCCTTTCTGTGTGCACTTTCATCCTTCACTGTAACACTACTGCTGCCTTGTAATTTGTCTCAGACATTTACATTGCTGGTTGCAGGTATACAAACCTCTTAGATCAAGTAACTGCTCAGACACTTGATAAAAGGATCCGTTTAGCGTCTTTCCTATTCTGTCTGCCAAATCCAAGCATAGCCTTGATGCACGGAATACAAACTGCCTTATAGTCACAGACCACATTTCACTTCTCCTTGACTCCTGACTGAATGGTACAAACCATTAAGGAGTTTATGTGAGATCTTTAGTGCAGCCGCTGATTTTAGCAGAGTCTAACAATGTCTCCTGTGACAGCTTTCTATCTCTCCAGAACAGCTGGAGCAGCTATTCCTAGAATCCTCTGAGTGAAGTCCATATTTCAAATAACTGAAAGAGGATCATATAACAGCACTCTCGGTGGGATGGCAGCCATTATCTCCTCTGGAGCATGCCTGCTGTAGAGAGAGCAGGCATCTCAAAACAACACATCTGCAGTTCTGTCAGCTGTTGGGGAGAGGTTTGCATGCACAGGGAAGGAACAGCTCTCCTCCCCTCTCAAAACTACCCTCTCTTCTTTCTCCTCTGTGCAAAATCTGACATCTTGATAAAAGCAGGATTGTCTTAGAGACTGACTAAAGAAAGTGCTTGCAACAATTTGGACCCAATCTGTCCATGAAGAGTGCACAGGCGGGTCTCTGACAGTCTGCTTTACAACAAAGCATGTAAACATATGCTTAACTCTCAGGGACTTTAGCAGGACTTAAGCATATATTTGATACGATTAAGTGCTATACTGAGCTGGGATGACTTGAGGGTGCAGGAGTCTGAATACAGCAATATGTACAAGACAAGGGGACAGGAAATGAGTGGTGAGTTCTGCTCTCTTTCCGTTACATCTGGGCACAGGTTGGATGCTATGAACTGATAAAAGGAGAGATGGGAAGATGTGGGTCCTGTAAAGCTGATCTTTCACCCTGCATGTAGTTAGAAGGTATCACAGCAAGCAAGCAAAGTGGAAGCTGATGTGCTTTCTCATAAAAATATCCTGCTTTTAGTTAACAAAACACAAGACAGTAAATTATGGCAGTTCCTTCGGCGGCCATCAGTAACGGTAAGCTCAGTGTTTTGGAACTGTGTAACAGTACCGCACAGCAGCAAGGTTATAAGAAAAAAGAGCAGTTTGATGGCTGCAAAGCAACATAACCAGGGTAACTGAAATTAAATTCCCTACACTGAACAGTTTCTTGCATTCCAGCCTGTGTACTGTCTTAACTTCCAGTGTTACGATAACCTCACTAACATGTGCTATTCTGGACTGAAAGAAGATGTGCTGTTTGCAAAAGAATAAGCAGGTTTGCATTGCCCCCGTGTGCATTCTACTATGGCAGTCTTTTTTCAGCTGAAGTCTTTTTTGTCAGGCTGGCCTCCAAGACAAGGAACAGAGAGGGACTTTCTGTGCCTTTCAATTCAGCAGCAGCAAAGAAGCTTTTCATAGTGGAGCACATTTAAGTTATACGCTAAAGAATGAATGCTTAGCTGAAATATTTCCTCAAGAATTAATAAAATTAACTTAATGACCTATGGAGTAATAGTTTAGCATTGTAGACATATAACAATCAGGAAATTAAATTTCTCAGACCCATTCAAAACAAGAGTTTAAAACGAGAAAATAAGGCAGAGACCACATTGTATTGTTAGGGTCTGGGGACAGATCTACAACCCAGTGGGAAATTGGGAAACAAGGTAAGAAAATACACAGCAAAATTCTCTGGGTCCAGGCTTGCCTTTTATCTAGTTTCTTAGAAAGTATCTGAAGACTGATTCCTCAAAACTGCTTTTCTCCCTGGCACCAGAGAGCAAACCAACAGAAAGGGCCCTCTAACAGCTGTAGGAATGCTCAGAGAGACCTGTTTGTCTCTCCCCACCTTTAGGACTCCCTCTAAAGAAATCCCATGCTTTCTGGGATAAGACATAGGGCACAGCTATCTCTAAGCTGTGACAGTGTTGAAGGGTCAAGGGGAGCTGAGATTTAGGGATGCATAACAGGTGCAAAAGACCAGCATCCCCAGGAGAAAGGGTTTGCTACTTTCTTTTGCTTTGTCTTTTCATCAAGGTGAGCTGAAGCTGAGCTCTATGTTGCTGTTGTTTTCATTTGCACTGGTACGTTCTTCCAGATGTTACAGGCAGTTCAGCTTTACTGTCTGCCGCCGCTCATGTCTTGATGACATGACATGAAGATTTGCTTTTCTTTGGGCTTATCTGAAGATCTGTAGATTGCAGACTACAGTCTGCAATAACTAGAACTGTTCTTACATATTCTGAGAAGGAAAAGAAGAATTTTGGGCTGTGTCCTCAGGTGTTCTCTGAACTTTGCCATTGGAGATTTTCTGACTGAGACTTTTCACTGTTTTAATTCAGTATTTCAAGACATGTGAGTGGTAGGAAGGATATGTTTTGTAAGGTGTAATTATCTCTTTTTAGCAGTGAGCTCCTCAGTGCTGCTTTGATTGTGATACCTCCACATTGCCTGATTAAATCAAAGCCAGGTTAGAGCATTAGGATTAAGGACGTAAATTAATTGTAATTACATCAGAGCCAGCCAAATTAGCGAGTCATCAGTAATATAAGCAATGCTAAATGGCATCTAATTCTGTATAATAATTAATTGGGTTCTTCCACTAAATAAGACCTGACACATTGGTCCTTTATCAATCCACTAAGGGCTGGTTAGCCTTGGGTGCTTTTGACATGAAACAATTACAAAGGTTCCAAGAAACCAACATGTTTGTCCCCATTTTCATTTTAAGCTCTGACACCCTGCATTTACATGCTTCTCCTAGTTTATTAATTAGGTCCTTACACTCTTGGATTACTCTTATTTGCTGTGCCTGTTGTCCTGGACAGCTCATTCTAAAATTATGCTGCCCACAGAGCTTGGAAAAAAAGCATCTAACAAGCTGCAAATGGCAACCAGAAAATGACCAGTGGTGGTCATTTGACCAGAATGAGCATTCAGAGGACTGCTGATTTCTGATGTAAAATCAAAGCTAGGTAAAGAAAGATGAAAAGGAAACCTTTTCTAGGCAGGTAAACATCAAGAAATTATTAAAAGAGACATCCAGGTACAGTCTAAGGGATGCAAATAGTCTGGATAACAAACAAACTCACCCTCTTCCCCTCCTCTTGACAGGGAGTTATGTGAAAATTGGTATAAAACCTAAAGGGGAAGTGGTGGAATTACCAATATGTAGTCTTCTGAAACCAGTCTAGAAAATAAACAGTAGCAGACATCCTGTAGAGTACAGTCTTAAGTTTGCAGGTAGCTGGGCTAGCAGATCAATATGTCTTTTTCATTTCTAACAGCAGCAGGTCTGTTCCACATGTATTCTAGAGATGCTGCAGTTGGCTTCTTACCACTAGAAGTGATTTGTTTCTTGTTTGTGGCAGAGGAAATGCACTACTTTGTCTCTCAGAACTGCATGGTTGCCTTCCTGCTGCTCAAAAAGCTTTCCAATTACAGATCTTGCACAAAGAAAAACGTATTAGCTGTTCTGAGACCTTCAGTGTAGTCTGACCAACCTTTGTGCAGGGAAGGACTTTAAAGGAAGCAAAGCAAACCCCAAGCCACCTTTGTATTCTTCAGGTCTGTTGACTTGCCAGGAAGCAGTTTGCCATTGCTCCCAACAGTGACAGAGTATTCGAACAGTGTTTAGAGTAATTCTGGGTGCTATTCTACTGTAAATATTACATACCACATATCATTCTAATTATTTTCTAATTATATCACAGAGAAGGTGAATTCATGTGTTGCATTTTGGATTGCAACTTTTAGTATCAGTAGCACATTTAGTATTGGTATTCTAGAAAATGGCTTTGTATCTTAGACCCAGAACTTCATCCTGCTTGGGTGGTTTTGCCCAGAAGTGTATTGGAGCAGTCAAAACTGAGACACAGCATTGTTAAGTGTTCAGTTTTACACTCTATCCAATTGCAAAGCATTTACAAATACAGCAAGAGCTGTACAAATCCAGGTTTGCATACTGTTTACTTACTCTGAACTGCATCATTTTTTATTATGACTGTATCTGGGTTTGGAGACAGCCAGTGCTGTGGTGTCACATGTGAACTCAGAACTCTGGAATGAGCTTCCTCTCCCACTGTTGTCATTGTGGATGTGATAAAGACCACAGTTCCCTATGCTTGCTCGCAGAATTGTTCTGCCAGAGATGATGCTTGAAAGGAAACTACACCAGTAATACAGAGATTCGAGTAAATTAGAAGGATGAGGACCTATAATCACATAGCATGTGGGGAACAGTGTCTGTAAACCACATTTAGAGTGCATGAGTTGGTACTTCTGAGAGCAGCACACTGAGCAGATTTGTGACAAATGCTGTGGATGTAGCACATTCTTCATCAGCTCTGCAAAGGCATAGCTTTTAGACAGATAGTCATTTTACAAACAAGGGGAATGGTTAAAATCATTGTCTCTAACCTACAGCTTGCTTTTTTCTATCTGTCACTTAAGGTGAGTTTATCCTTTGTGTCTGATGCACTGAATCAGATTAGGGTGTACTTACACATTCTTTTCTTCCAGTTAAGCAGCAAGAGAAAGGGGAAAAAAAATATTTAAACTGAGAAGAAATCAGGACAGCAAATTCAGCTCCAGAGAAGCACACTTGAATGTGCCCTTATGTGCATTTTTGAATGAGATGCTCTGTCAAGAGGCTTAACACAATGTGCAAAGTTAACTGTCCATATGATTTTATGGGTCTGAGACTTTGTGTTTTGCAGATGTTAAAACTAAAGGCCAATATGCTTCCGCGTGGCTCTTTATTATCATATGTGTGTCTAAGAGTGCCACCTCTAAAGATAAAAACAGTGTCACTTTTAATGTTACACAGCTGACTATCACCATATCTCCTTCTGATTTTCCACGGAATTTTTCCTTACCTTTCAAAATTTTTAATTAAGATTTGATGGGAAAAGTAAATAAAACTGAAAAAATATTTCTTGTAATAATTTGTGTCTTGTCCAGCATTTGATGTTTTCTATTCAATGTCTGTATTTAAAGCTAAAACTCCATGGATTTTATTTTAAAATATTTCTGATGCATTTTATTATTTTGTCTTTTGTTTGTTTGTTTTTATAACATAGCTAAGCGTTGTTGTGGTTTTTATATAATATTCCCAATAGGAAAGACCTTCTCATGTTCACTTATGTTATACAAAAACGGGCAACCTTCATAATGCATTTGCCTAATTGTCAGATATTCTGTATTCAGAAGAAGTGGTAGCCAGGGTGGGACCTGCTCCTATTTGTTTTACATGATTTTCTGCAAGGACTGCTTGTTTCTGAATTCACCTAAGTGTATCCTACTTTTAAAAACTGCCAGTGCTAGTTCTGCACAAAGTAGAGCCAATGTCATGGGATTTTTATAAATAAAATCCAGTGACATTCATCGCCCTGTAATCAATTACTTGGCCACTTGGCCAAAGATCTGTTGTAGTGTAAATGTTTATACACCCAGAGTGCCTCAAGGCCTGCATAATCATTTGGCATACACCATTTGGTCCACAAGTGTAGCGTGGCATTGCTTACAAAACACGCTCAGGATGGCAATTGGTAGCAGGACACTGCAGTGTTCATGGGCTAATGGAAACAGTAAATTTAGTCCTGGTATGGCAGAACAGGTGACTAATCTGAGACTCTTTTAACCAAAATGTTTTCTACTGAAATTAACGTTCCTATGGGAACATATGGATGAACAGATAGGGAAATAAATTCAGGCACAGACTCTTCTGCACTAGAAAGTAAGTTTTTATGCATTTTAAAGAAAAAAATCTAAAAAGGGTGATCATATTAATTGAAATCCTGAATGCCCTGTGTTAAAATATGAGATATTTCAGCATACCTGTTCAGGAAACACAGCAAGAAACAAAAAGGTTCAGCTGTGCTGTGGAGCACCAGAGTAAGAAGAAAGTTAAAAAAAAAAACAAAATTCAATAGAGAAGATTCTTCATCTAAGTCAGATTTGTTAGTGCTCCTTTGACTTGCTATCTGCCTCTTAATTTCCAGTGTTATGCTGCCATGAGTGCTGTCTTACAACTACTTTTAAAATGAAGAAAAGGTTTGTTGTGTTCAAACTACTTCTGTGTGCCAAGTTCTCAAATTGTTCTGTCACATAAAGCTCAAAAATTGAAAGCAATTACTTTTTAAAACTCTTGCTTTTTAGAACTCTCCTCTTGGTATTTTGTTACTTAACTAATATTTATTGACATGTGTAAGGTTGCCGTTATTGCTCTCAAAAGAAGCAGCCCAAACAAGATGCCAGCTAGAAAATGGAAAGAAAATAAATGCATAAAATATACAGTTTTTCTCACCTAATATAGATGCAGAAAGATGAAAATCTAAATGACTTCTCTGGGGATGAATCAGCAAGGTAGCCACAGATAGCTTGATCAGAAAAGCTAACAAGTGTTCTCACAGTGAGAAACTATTCTTGCTGAAAGCAATTGCAAAATCCTTATTCGTGTTTCTGGCTCTGGTTTGACAAAGCAGAACCAGAGCTGGATCCCTCTGTTCTGATCAGTCAGTGGTGTCAGTGAAGCTGTGTCTGGAACATGTTATTCCTTGTAGCTAGTGCAGAGTACAGTCAAGGGTAGTGATGCTTAGGAAGGGTTGCTTAGGGCAAGATGTCTGTACCAAGCCTGATCACTTACATCTGAGAAACTTCCATGCTTTGTCGGTAAGGTCTTGTGCTTTTTATAAATCGGTTTAGAGCAGGTTTAGAGGGCAGGTCAACATCTTATTGTCTCAGAATCAGAAGAAAGTAAAGATCTCAAAACAATTTGTTTTCTACAGATCAGAACTGAAAATTCTTACACATTATTGACTTACCTGTGACATCTTGGGAATGCTTTGCCTTCCAGTGGGGTTTTTATGCAATTCAGCTATTGATTTTTGTAGAAAGCAGGCATGTATATGCTTACATCCTTTGAAAATCACACCTAGAACCTCTAAAAACTTGTCCTTCAGAATGCCGCGATGGCTTTGGTAAAGAGGATTCGTGGAATTTGTGGCACACAACACCTTCTGCTTTACATTTGCTAAGCACCTTATTCCTCTATTGGTACTTTCTTTTCGTACTGTGCACAAGCACTAGGATTTAATTGTGAATTGCATGGGGAAAAGAATACTTGGCAGTCATTAGATGCAGAACCTGAAGAAATTGTCTAGAACTTAATAATGATTCTGCAAATAATGTAGAACCACTTCAGCTGGTAAAAAGAAGTACTGTATATGTCCAAGTTTCATGAGAAGTCCAGTGTAAGGAAGCAGAGCATCAAAGCTTGAGGTTACTGTGGTTCAGTGTATTTTATTCCTGTGTTAAATATCTGTCCTCCTGGCAGTAGAAGCCTGTTTCTTGACATCAAACTGTGCCCAGACTAGCACAAACAACAAGTACTGGGAGGAATAACAGTAGTGTCTTCTGATTCAACCTTAGGAGGCCTGGGCAAATTGCCACAGATTACATTTTAGCTATGCAGGTGATAAAAATAATGTTTTTTCAGGTCTGCTGTTTCTGAACGTTAGCAGTTATTGTCCTGCTCTTAACAGTGAAATGGAAAAAGCTTGTTATTCTAACACTTTCATTTCAGATGCCTTTCTTTTCATTGCCATGGAAATTATAGCTATGAGCAGTGCCATTGGGGGAAAAAAAAAGGTAATGCATATTTCTGAGTTTCAAATGGCTCTTAAATTGTACTACTTCAAGAAATTTCTCTTTTACGTTCAACACACATTTATTTTATATATGCAAACAGAGATACTGCATTAATGTAAGTAATTAACTATGCTTAGCTAACACTCCCTTACACTTATCCTTACACTGAATCATTGTCCATATGGCTGTCTTAAAATGTTTTGTAACCCTAAGTACATTTCATATCACCTCAGACATTTAGGACACACTTTATAGAAGCTCAGTTGAAGCGACTTGCTCTAGTCATTAAAATCTTTACTTCATGGCAGTTTTATTTCACAAGTCAGAATATATGTGAAAACTTGAAATTCTAAGTTTTCCAAATAAATTAACAAAATTGTACTTAGCAGCTGTGGTGTTGGAAGGGATGAATCATGGTTTGCAGACACTGAATTGCTGAAGTTTTTCCCCTCATTACCAATGTTCTCATGGGAATGACTTGCCTCATGAATATTCAGATGTGCCTCAGAGAATCATAGAATCATTAGGGTTGGGAAATACCTTTCAGATCCACAAGTCCAACCATAAACCTAACACTTCCAAGTCCACCACTAAACCGTGTCTCTAAGTGCTACATCTATACGTCTTTTAAATACCTCTGGGGATGGTGACTCCACCATTTCCCTGGGCAGCCTGTTCCAATTCTTGACAACCCTTTCAGAATATCCAATCTAAGCCTCCCCAGCACAAAGTGAGACTGTTTTCTCTTTTTTTATCACTATTACATGGAAGAAGAGACCAACACCCACCTCGGTACACTCTCAGGTAGTTGTAGAAAGTCAGCTCAACACTCCCACCCAATTCACTGTTGTCTGCAAACTCAATCCCCTCATCCAGATCGTAGGTATAGATATTAAACAGGGCTGGCACCAACACTGAGCCTTGGGGAATATGACTGGTGACCAGCCACCAGCTGGATGTATGTCCATTCCCCCCATTCTCTGGGCCCAGCCCTACAGGCAGTTTTTTATCCAGGGAGCAGAGCACTTGTCCACGCCATGAGTAAGCAGCCAGTTTCTCCAGGAGAAAGCTTTGGGGGAAGGTATCAAAAGCCTTACTAAGGTTAAGATAGACAACATCCACAGCTTTTCCCTCATCCACCAAATGCGTTATTTTGTCACAGAAGGAGATCAGGTTGGTCAGGAGGGACCTGTCTTTCATGAACTCATGCTGGCTGGGCCTGATTCTCTGGTTGCTGTGTACGTGCCATATGATGGGAATCAGAATGATCTTCTCCTGAATCCCATATTGTCATTCAATTTATACCACATTTTTCTTCTCTTCTTTTTGCACCATGCTTGTTTTGTACATAACTGTGTAGAATAACAACTTTTAAAATGGTCCCTGGCAAATTGGGGCTATAAACAGAAGTAAAAGCTGTGGGCACATGTAACTTATATTGGGTCAATCTTTCACTTTCTAGGTGGAGCATCTCTCCTAAAGGTAGTAAAACCTGGTCCCGTGAGAGTCTTTTGTTCCCTGCTGGAAAAGGAATTTGGAGTGTTGTCTTTTACTATGTGTTAAGTTATGTGCCTTTAACAAGAANCACATGTCCTATATATTGGGTCAATCTTTCTAGGTGGAGCATCTCTCCTAAAGGTAGTAAAACCTGGTCCCGTGAGAGTCTTTTGTTCCCTGCTGGAAAAGGAATTTGGAGTGTTGTCTTTTACTATGTGTTAAGTTATGTGCCTTTAACAAGAAGAAATGCAAGAAAGAGGGAATCCCACAAAAGATCCTTTTGGATGCATTTTTGTTTCATGAACTGTTGAAGCGAATGAGATGGGAGGTGAAGCTTTCAGATTTGGGGAAAGACATGGATGTAATGAAAGACTTGGGATAGATTTCAGGAAATTTGCCGTCTGTTCCTGCTTCCTGTTGCTGTAAACTCGGGAAAGTAACTTCATCTTTATGCCTCTGCTGCTAGTGTGTGAAATGGAGGTAACCACTTCTTTTGTCTGTCTTGCCTGTTTTATGTGTAAACTTACTGGGGAAGAGACACTTACGTTACACATTTTCTGAGGAGAGATTTCAGTAGGATCTTAATCTCATTCAGGGTCTCCGAGTGTCTCTGGTTGTGGTAAAACTAATAAGAAAATCCCCAGATTTCTGCAGGACTACACATTGCGTTTCATAGCTGACTGTGCTATACTGATACAAGGGCAGAAACAGAGTGTGGTTATGTTTCAAGGCTGTATAAGAACCCTGCCGCATTAGGTGCTTAATTTCTTTCCCTTGTGGGATTGGAGACTTCCCACTGTTTATGAAAACTAGATTGAAATAGAGAACTGCATCCTATGTGCATGCACACAGCATCATTTTGCTTCCCAGCCAGATTTTCCCCAGGTTAGGTACTTTTAGGGATCTCCCTGCTTCTCCTTGTGATAAGGTGTATAGCCAACATTAACATTAATGAGAGCTGCATGTGCGCTTGAAGAGAGAATCCAGGCCTCTGGGCATATTTAATTGCTATCAGACCAAGACTACTTCTGCATAACATGGGGTATGCACAGAACATGGTAATGAAACTGAGAGCAAAGGATTTGCTTTGGAAGGCGTGTACAGCGCTCTGTGGGGAAGCTCTGCAGAACTTGGGAAACTCTGCCAACAGGGAGAGAAACATAGATGGCATGCAGGAGGAAATGTATTTGGGGAGCACATAGGCTGTAGTGTGGCTGTAACTGATAGTTTGGATTACCTTTGTAGTATACAATCAAGACATGCTGCTGGGAACGATTAACTGTAGAAGCAAGGTGCTAACTTTTGTCTTTAAATCTCTCTTCTTTCCTGCATGAGACTTGGACTCGCTGTGTTGTCTCTGACTTTCCAGTGACCTTGCTTTAGGCTGCAGTGAAGAGGAATAAACTGAGTGTAGGCAAGATTAAAAGGCGTATCATTATATTTGAGGGAGTGGAAATTGAGTGCTAGGAAAGAGCAGAAGGGTCTAGTACCTAGGACTGTGCTCCAGTCCTATCTCTGACTTCCTCTGTAAGTAGTTTGATTCATATTAGATTCTACTATGTGGAATAAAGAAAGATTTTTATATTTTTTTATCCCAGAAAATACTGAATAACTTTCTGTAGATAATGACTGAATGTAACATACAAATAGCAGCAAAAATTCAAGCAGCTCATTGAGTTCAAGTACTGAGGGAGATGGTTT
Source organism: Struthidea cinerea (assembly GCA_013397865.1). Lineage (NCBI taxonomy): Eukaryota > Metazoa > Chordata > Aves > Passeriformes > Corcoracidae > Struthidea > Struthidea cinerea. Next base: position 2,966,605 of record VZTI01005570.1, on the reverse strand, counting down.
CTCTGGGAATATACATTTGTCTAAAATATTTTTTTGGATAAATGCCAGGGCGTTGAACTAAAGAGTTAGGGACAGTTCTTCTGCATGGCTGCATTATGGGGCCTGTGTTCTAAGGATGTGTGTACCCTGAGGGGATTGTGCCATAGCATGTTTCTCCTAAAGCCGTCTGAAGTTAAACACTTCTCTAGATCCAAGGATTGAATGTTATACAATAAAGTTGAATACAGCAAAATTGTTACAATTCAATCTAAAGTGCATTAAAGACTTCTTTTTCTCATAAGAAAGCTTGGGCCACCTCTTATGTTACAGGTACAAAACTATTCCAACAGTAGCATGTCTACCTATAAAGACAGGGACCTTTCAGCTGTACTGGGTGTTTTAGTCCCAGGATACTGCCTTGAGGTCTCTGTATAAGTAGGAGGAGGAAGACACAACTGTGGTCTCCCCACACAGTTGCAACTTGCAGCGACTCTGAAAGCTATAAGGCCAATGGCCATTGATACTACTTAGAGAAACCTTTTGGAAGCTGTAATTTATACCATTTATGTTCAATGCACAGTTAATCTATGAAGTGAAGGAAAACGAAGGCAATTTAGATTCATCCGTCCATAAAATAGGTCACCAAAGGACTGGTTTAATATGGCACTAGTAAGAGCATAGTCGTGATGATAATGCTGGACTGGGATCAAATGGATGCATATAGTTTCATGTAAACAATGGAAGTGGCTTTTAGTGGAATTTCATAAAGAATGACATAGGATCAACAAGGCATGTTCTATAGCACTTAATGAAGACTCTATTTAATATTGGGAATGGAAGTCTGCATTATGCCTGTAGCTGATTTCTGATTAAAAGAATAGAGGGTTCAGCTGAAGAGTAGTACTAAGAAATGTGCATTCAAAGAATTAGGAGTAGCCTACCCATTTAGTGATGCATTATTACACTTCTTTCTCTTGGATATCTCTTTAGTTCTCTGAAGTTAAATATGATACATATGGGAAATAGATTGAAGTACATTAATTGCCTTATTCATCATGTCATTAAAATTATAGGTCTTGCTGCAGACTTGCTGCAATGTCTTATTGTGTTTCTGGTACACATCATTAATAAAAGCACTCCTGCTAGTGGTATGCAAAATGTACTTTCTAAATAACTGTGCAGTGATTTGGGGCTCACTTATGCAACATATTGCTACAAACTATTGTAATACCCCTGGCACTTGCTTAAACTCATTGGGCTAGTGATGGAATTAATGAGGCTGGTGCTGCTGCAGTATGCTGAGCACGCTCAGCTCCTTCGATGCTCTTTGTCTGCAGCGAGGCTCTTGTCTTTCAGAGCTGGCTGCCACTCTGTCTCCAGGGCTGAGCCTGGGATCAGATAATGAACAGCATATCAGTGCAGCGGAGGGGGTAGGGGGTGATGGGAGAAGACTTATTATTCCTTCACTCTCAAACAAAACAAAATCATTGAACTGTCAGGGTCATTAAGGACCCTGGGGTTGTCATGGAAACGACCTTTGGGGGTTTATGGCTGTTAATGCATGAGTGCCTGTCTGTATTATATGTGTGTGGAAGGGGTCACCGTTTTCTTGGTGGCTTCTAAAAAAAGCTGGATTGGATGGCTAATGTTCAGAAAGGAATCTCTGTGCTCTGTGGTGTGACTAACTATTTTGAATGTAGCAGACTTTGAAGGGGAGGTGGAATAAAAAGCTTTACTGACAAATATTTAGACAGAAACATAATTACTCTTGAATTTTGTTTAAGTAGCAATGCAACTTTATTTCCAAGTGTCAGAAAATAAAGTCAGAGTCCTTAATCTTTTTAGGATACTTAAAAAACTCTGAAAGCAAATAATTTCGCTTCAGATGATCTCAGACTAGCAATACAGGGCACTACCTAGGGAAATGACAATAAATTTTAGAGCTGTCATAGCCAGAGAGAAAAAAGTTAATGTACATAGCTAATAAAATCTTCCTCATCCTCATACATACTTTCTGTATGACCTTGGGCACATAATTTAACTGTTGTCCTGTTCAAGTCAATGCAAACCATCAATTGACTTCAAATTTGTAATAATGCTTGTTGAAAAGGAAGGACATATGATTGTAAGAATGTGGATTTAGGGCTTAAGTACTCAGAAAGAAAAGTTATGGTAAGATCATACACCAAAGATCAATTTTGCTTAATTTTTTTACACTCTGGAGTGGAAGTCATTGGGGCATTTTACTTTATCAGCCACTCTCTGCTGGCTGATTAACAATTAGATGGTTATAATTCAGTTTTCAGTAGAGACTACAGCGCTTGTCTCCCTATAAAGAGAGAAAAGGAGGGGGAGGGGGAGACAAAGAGGCAGCAAAGCAGGGATAATATTAATGATTCCCTTTATAGACAGTCAGGAAATGCCACCAGAAGCCAGAAATACTAAAGATGAGGAATACTGGTAGCAATTATTTTAATATTGCATGGAACTTAGTATCTATTTAGTTTGATTGTTCAGTTCTTTATTTTGGCAAAAAGTTCTGTGTTTACAGTATATTGAGAAAGGAGCTGGATTCTTTCCTCCCCCCCCCACACTAAGATAAATGAATGTGATTGCCAGGTTAAAACTGGAGGCAGAATTTTACTTATCTCCTGTTGTAGAGGAGGAAGCCTAAGTTTGGCCATGCTGAATTAAGTATCCTTGATTTCACATACTTCTTTTTTTTTTTTTAAGTTGTCTCAGGAAAATCACATCATCTTTCTTGACTCTCACCTTTCTTCTGTAAAGGAGGAATAGTCACACTTTTGTTTTTCATACATTCCTTGCAATAAAGATCATAATATACTCAGGTAATCCAACAGAAGGGCTGCATAAACATCCCTGACAGCAGTGTCAATAGCAGGATGTTAAACACAGGCACTTCATGGCTTATAGCCCATCTTCTCTCCTACTTGTGCAGCTTCAGAAGTTTCCTAGAGTGATCAGGGGCAGCAAACACAACAGCAAAACTGCTAAAAATCACACTCTTATCAGTTGTATTGATGTACTTGATGTATTTCAGAAATTCTTTTTTGTAATTGTACTGGTGAGAGCACATCTTTGTTAAATAGATTAAGAAGATAAAAATGTCATTGTATCACTGAATCTGAGCTACAGTCAGATTGGAGTAGTTAAAAAAAGGAACTGTATTTATATATGTTGATGGTAGTGTTATTTAATTAATCATTTAATTAATCTAAGAGAAAAACATGTTTGGAGAGAGTCTTACTAAACTTTCATTCACCTGACTCTGTAGGGATCTCTGTATTTGGGGCTTTCTGGCCAAAACTCTGTTCAGTGTTGTCTTGCAATTTTATGTCTTGTGGTATTGAAGAAAAATAAATCATTAAAGCTCAGGGCTGAGTTTAGTCAAGCTCAGTGTCAAATTTGTTTAAATGCAAAGCTTTGCATTATCCAAAATTCCCTTGAACTGGAGAAAATTCAGACTGAAAATCTGTAGGCTTTAAGAACTGTTGATTTGGTGTGCAATCCACCTGTGCTACTGGTCAGAGATCTTCGTGGTATCTTGTCTCCCCTCCTTGATTTTTGTCTTCTCTCTCTATTCCTGCTTTTTCAGCTCCTCCAAGCATTTCTTGTTGCTGCTTCATTAGGATCTCCTCAACCCTGGCAGCACACCCCACCTGTATCTGCAGATTTGGAGACTCAAATTTGCTTGTCTCTAAACTGAAAATAGCACATTAGCTAAGAAATGCACATGGAAGTCAACCTTGAGCACCTTATCTTACTTAGTTCGCTTTCTCTCGTATTTGGTGAAAATTCCCACAAATCACCTTGATATCAAGGCTATCAGTATGCTGAGTTTTTTTATGTCTGGACAATATAGTAAACATCTGGATTTTTGCTGATCAAATATATTCCCATCCTAAGACCAATTTCAGAAATAAATTTTTCTGTGCTATGTACACTGAAAAATTTTGATGCACATAAATCTTATTATATTTTTTACATTTGTTGAGAGTCTGTTACTTTCCAAGAGCATTAGAAATCACTTAGAATCTAGAATCCCTCCTAGCATATTTTATTTATTGTCTTATAAGCCTGATTCTAGAAACAAACACGGATGTAACAAGTTAGAGAAATATTCATAGAATCACACAGAATGAAGGAGAAGGTCAGGACTACCATGGGTCATTTGGCCCAACCTGCCTGCTCAAGCAGGGTCATCCTAGAATACATTGCAGAGGATTTCATCCAGACAGTTTGACTTCACACCCTCTCTATACAATCTGTTCCAGTGCACAGTCACTCACACAGTACAGAAGTTCTTTCTCATATTCTGGTGGAGCTTCCTAGGCATCAGTTTTTCCCATTGCCTGTTCTCTTACTCCTTTGTCCGCTGTTCTACAAGTTGCCATATATTTCAATCCCCCAATTTACTGCCCCCGTTCTTCTTATTTTGGAAAAATGTTGAATCTTTCAACAGCTGAATAATTCAGAGCATAGTACATTGCAAGATTTGTTTTGCTTTCTTTTTTCAGTAATATTTTCCACTCAGACTCTAGTTCAGTTAGAGTTTCAGTAAAAAACTCACCAAGGATAAAATTCGACGAGAAATTGCAGCCACAGATATCACTGGTGTAAACTGGTCTAGATCCCTCAATTTCTCCTGAGCTGTGTTCGTTTACACCAGTGTAGGATCTTCATTGTTATTGCACTGTGGTGGGCTGACCTTGGCTGGCTGCCAGGTGTACACCAAGCCTCTCTGTCACTCCCCTCCTCAGCAGAAGCAAAGGAAAACAAAAGATTTATTCTCTACTTCCCATCAGCAGGCGATGTACAATTCCTTTCCAGGAAGCAGAGTTTCAGTACACATAGTGATAGCTCTGGAAGACAAATGTTGTAAAAACAAACACCCCTCACCTTCTTCTTTTTCTTAGCTTTTATTGTATTTTGTCATTTTGGGTCAGCTCTCCTGGCTTTGTCTCCTTCCCAGATCCTGCCCACCCCTAGCCTATTGGTAAGGGATGAATCTTGGAGAGACAGCCCTGACACTGTGCCAGCCCTGCTCAGCAGGGACCAAAACACTGTGTGTTAGAAACACCTTTCTAGCTACCAATGCAGCACAGCTCTGTGAGGGCTGCAGCGGGGAAAATGAATTCCATCTCAGTCAGACCCAATCCATGCACTTTCATGGCAGCCCAAGGGGAACTTAGCACAGGAGCACCATACAAACCAACCAGGATGAAAAAAGATGATATTCATTTTCTTTCTCGGTCTAAAGGGATTACTTTTGTAATTACACCAAGTTCTGAAATGCCCTTAGATTTGTTCAGTGCCAGGGAATCTGAATTTACATCAAATGCTGCGTAATTCATACGGCACGGACAGCAATTATGAGTTAATTGAGGGGGTAATGTTTAAAAAAAGGCATGTTATGAAGAACATCAGGAACAGGAATGTCAGAAGGAAAAAAGGCTCTTCAGCCCATCGAGGTACATTTTGTTTTAATGTTATTTTATTTAAAATGATAGTGATTGTCTTTTGAAGGATGCAGGAGAACCCTATGTTGCCTGCTTCTGCACCATTTTTTGTTTAGGCAGTATCTGATAACATTATTTTTTCTGGAATAAGAAATTCCAGTGTCAGGTATGAAATTATTCTTTTCCATTTTACACACTGTTCTAAAATATGGGCTTGATTATCTCTCAGCAGCAACTATAGCCTTAAAATCAGACATACTTCAGTTAATACAGTCCTCTTGGTCCTTTCTCACCTTTCAGATTATAGGGATTAAGCACTATAAACTATCTATACTGTCGCTGCTTTTGTTCCTACAGTCAACAGAGTTGTCACTTTTCTCTGTACCTTCTCACATGCTATAATACCTACTTTTGTATAGCTAGCTTGAATGGTTCACTGGTAATCTGAACAGTTTCTGGCCTGTTTCCATGCCTTTGAATAATGAGGACATTTAGCGCTGTTAAGAAAATGTTTGTGTTTTGCATTTCAAGTGCTACTGTGCCGACACGAACTATAGAGGAAATCCACCTCACCTACACAAAGCCAATGTCACCAGGCTTTCAAAGAAACTCTTGGTGGAGGCAGGGAGATGAAATTCAAATATCCCAATCTATAGGCAGGCCACAACAGAACTGTAACAAAGGATCTTGACATCTGTTATTTCATTCTTGAGGCTAGAAAAAAAGGTTGGGGCCACTCTGTGCTACTGGGCTGGTCCTTAGGATTCCTTCCTTGAGTTGCCTTCCTGCTGCCCCTGCCATGCCGATTTACTCAGGTCTGAAATGAAGTTCCCACTTGTAGCATGCAGGATACATGCATTCACATCACTTGCAGATCATAATATCCTATTCTGCTCTATTGTCTTCATGAGCTGATAGGAAAGTCTTTATTTTCATATTAACCCTATGAACCTGCTATTTGAAAAAGAAAAAAACACTCTTAACAGCTTAAAACAAGTGCACATTTCTTTTTAAACTTGAGCATATGCCCGAGTCAGTTTTTGTCTGGATTTGAGGTGGGCTGAGTCCATTTTAAAAATTACCTGTTACTTTTCCAACAGAATTTAGATTTTAAATTTAAATTTTTATTTTGCATTTAAAGTGTTGACGGAAAAGAATAGCAACCAAAAATGTCAATTTGAACATTTTTTGGTTGGTTTTGGTTTTTGTCTTTTTTCAAAAGTCCATTTTAAAGCCTGTGATGTAGTAATTGATGTCACGCTTGACAAAGAACTTACCCATTCAGCAATGGCATATACAAGTGTAAGAATTTGCTTTGATAATTTAAATGACTTAATCTAAAACATATAATATCAAGAAGCCCACACTGAAAACCTGTGGTTTCATGGGTATTTTCTCCAATATTTGTGTGACTAAATCAGTGGCTAAGTTGCAAGTATGAGTTATCTGTGACGTAAATCATGCCCTCCACCGTAGCCGGGCACTGCTTGCGTGCATGTCACAGTCCGTGAGGCAGCAAGAAAAAAGATCTGCTTCTATCAGAAGATTTGTTGGACGCACCTGGAAGACTCAGGAGCTGAGGAGCAAAGGAGAGAAGAGGCACCTCAATTAGCTTAATTTAGTAGTATAACCATGTCACACACATGGATAATTGCTTCATCAGTATTAGTGATCCGTGCATCGAAAAAGGCCAATGCTGCTGCCTGAAACACAAGTGACTCAACTCTCACTTGTCATCAGACTCTGCAGCGCAGCTGCCCAGGACTGTTCATGGGGAGTTTCAGCTTATTTCTGAACACCTCAAAATCCTCTTCACTCATCCTGAAAAATAAAAATTCATTTAGGACCCAACATTCTTAATGTACTCTTTCTTTTCAAAGTCATTCCAAGAAATTCTAAATGGCACCTATTTTGTTCAAAGGCCCACAGCATCCTGATGCCTACCTTTTTCTTCCTGACATGAGTGTTTCCTTTCCTGTTATTCCTTTTGGTGCAGGACCTATTTCTTACTGAGATTTTTATCTAAACTCAACCCTTGTTTCCCAGATTTTCTAATAGCTGGTTTGAAGACAAGGGAAGTGTGGTAGTTCTAATCCTTCTGGCCTTCAGTACAGCATTTGGTGCCACGTGGGAAATTATTGGTGAAGGCAGGTGAGATGGGGATTAGGGCAAGGACTGTGAAGTGGATAAGGCACTGGCTAAAAAGAAGAGACAGAGGGTTATGCTGAAAGGGGAAGGAAGGCTACAGTCAGTTAAGTCAAGGACCACTCTTAGGACTAATATTAATATTTTTTTTAATGACCCAGGCACAGAAAATAGACACAAGCTAATGACACTTGACGAGAAGTGGATAAGGGATGCCTACAAGCAGGAGCTTAAGAATGTCACAAGAAAACTGGATTATGGTCTGTAGAGGTGGGATTAATTGTTCGAATTGCGAAGCAGCAGTTCATATTATAATCTAGAAGCAATACAAATGGAAACAATGGGGAAGGAAAAATTCTGGGCCTTTTAGTTGATCACAGTAGAATTAAGAATCACCAGCGAACACAGCTGTGGAAAAGGTGTGGTCTAAGGATGTGTCTGGTAAAATAATTCATATAGGCAACCCTGATAGTGTTGAAGATTTCTTTTGGAATGATGAGTACACTGGTCTCTTAGGAAAGAAAGATGATTCCAAGGTGTAACAGAAAAAGTTTACTGGAATGAACAGGGAAACTTATAATACTGTTCCACAAGAGAAGGAAGAAACACCTTGATTTATTCAGCCTAGCATAATGTTCTTTCTGCTAGAAGGAAAGACTGGAAAAGAAAAAGGACTATTTGTCTTTAGAGAAAATACTGATACAAATAGAACTGAGCATCATATGTTTTAGAAATTAAAAAGACTCTTCTGAAGCAGCTGTCCTAGCATTGTAAAGGAGTTGGGAAAATCTGGTGGCTTTTAACTGAGACTGGATGCCTTGATTGTTTTATGATTGCTTACCTCTGAAAATCCTGCTTCAGTTTAGTAACATAACATCATCCTACTAGCACAGATCTAACTGATGAAGTCATCAAGGACATTAGCAAACTAAAACTTTGAGTTACTGTGTAGCTATAGTTTCCTTTACTAGATAGGACTAGAGTTCAAAGGGATTAAAAAACATAATTTACAGCTATAGTGAAGGCATGGCTCAAATAGGTATTCTGTCTTACATATCCTGTTATATTGATAAAAAAGCAAAGGGCAATGAGAGAAGGAAGGAAGGTTAGACTTTGAAAAATAATTTAGAATAAATTTTTTAATTAGTGTGCTAAATTTATATTGTTTATTGTGGCATTTTTGTTGCTGTTTTTGTTATTGTGTCACAGAATGCCAGTCATGCATCATGCATGTGTACAGATTAAAAAAAAAAAAAAAAACAAAAAACAAACTGGGAAAAGATTTAGTAAATATAAGAAAGTGGGAACTCTTTTCTTGTAATAAATATAGTAGAAAAGTAATCAAGGTTTTAAAATAGTATCTATTTTTTTTTTTAAATAGTGGTTTATTTCTTAAAGTTCAGCTTCCAGCCCTTGTCAGATCCTCTCTGGGCCTTTGTTTTCTGGAGCTGCCATGTTGATGCTTTCAGTCTTGTCTAGTACTGGAGGCAGGGTGAGCCTGAATAGCCTGACTTGTTTCAAAACCATATTTGTACAGCACCAGTCCATGGTTCTTGCATTGTAGATATTTTCCTTTTTTAGTTAGTTTCAGTGAGGCAATTTGAACACTTCTCATTAATTTTCCATGTATAGACTGTAATAAGGATTGGAAGTGGTGTTGAGTTGTTAAGACAAACACAGATTAGTGACAATAAGTTGCAAATCATCGCTCCTAATTTAGTGACTATAATAATGATTTGGGAGATCTCGAAGAGTGGCAAGAATGGGCAAGTGCCTTGAAAGTCTTCAGTAAGGAAGGACTGGTGCAGGAAGCAATAATTTCAATGGACACTGATTGGGAGCTGTAAAAGCAGCAGTTTTTAAGTTTTGCATGTTGTTTCCTCTTATGCTAAGGCAGTTTATATATCTTCCTGACTCTTTTGCTTTCCCTCTAAAATTATAGCATCTTTCAACTTTGGCCTCACAAAGCCGTTGACTAAATATGCAAGGGAATTCTAATAAAATATAGTTGAATTGATATCATCATCTAGAAATCTGCTTGCATTGAGAACTTCTCTTTAGTCTGTTGTAAAGGACGCAAAAGGGATTGTCCATGAGAATAGGGGGTAAAGGCTGAGTTCCATGATTAAATCCCTTCCTGTTCCCCATGAGGATAACAGATAGACTGTTTTTTTAGACTTGCTTGCTGTTTGAATCCAGGCATCAGGGTTATCCCTCTGTCCAGTTAGCAGCAGCAGGTCAGCAGCAGAGGGGGAAGGAGGGCGCGCTCCCGTACTTCACACAGCCAGCCGTGCTTGTTCAGCCAGAGCAAGAGCCCCGGAGCAGCCTTGCTGCATATGGCAAGGCACAGAATGCCCTGGAGTCCAGGCCTCAGGAGGAGACCAGAAATGAGAACACGGTCTTCACGAGTACCTTGGCTGAGTGCAAGTAGTACAAAAGGACTGAAAAGGCAGAAACTGTGTGAAAGGAAGAGAGTAGAGATATAACCTCTTCATCAGGAGGATAAATGTAGAATCTCATCAGCATTCCTGAGCTCAGTGCTCTCCCTCAGGCCTATGCCAGGCTGCTCACAAGAGAGGAAGCAGATCAACTAACCTATTTAATCCCTTCTTCTGGGTAGTTCAGAGAAAACTGCCTGGCCTAGGTGAGAAATAACAGACTTCTGGAAGGGTGTCTCTAGTCTTGGTGCCTGATCAGACCAATCTCTGCATGCTGAGTGCAACTGAGCAAATAAAAACAGTAGTAATTTCATCAGAGTAACTTTCCATTAAAATAATTTTAGCTGATATATTAGCTTAGAGAAAGGTAGATCAGGGTATTATGTATTACTGGACCAGTATGCTAATATGGTCATATTCTTTCTGGTACTCAGGCTAATTCACAGCCAGCTCAGTTTATTTAGCAGAACACTGCAACATAATATACTGTAGCATCTTAAGGATCAGACCAGCCTTGGACTATATAAACGGTGACTTTAGTGTTCATAAAATTCAGTAGTAAATTCCTATTCATATAACTTTATTAGTTGAATCATGTGAAAGACATGCCTTTGAGCCAGGGCAGGTGTCTGTTTTAGTTCTGCAGCACCATGCCATCAATATAAAACACAGCACAGTAAATTCAAAGCTTCCCTGAGGATCATATCCAGCACCAGTGATTCATTAACACAGGTCTCATACTGGATGGGAACAGATTAATACAGTAAGAACAAAAGTGCCAGATGTGTAGTTTCTTGGGCATGTTTTAAAGTCTATGTGTCAAAAACCAGAATTAAAGGAAATGTTTGACCTTCCTTCCTTAAGTCCCAGAAAAAAGTCTTCTGGCTAGTTTCCTTTACGTATGGTAATGTTAAAAAAATACTTATGTAATTAAAAGCATTTTACATTAAAGAAATACCATTATTTTATAAGGACTGAATGTTGCTCTCTTGTGGCAAATAAAATAGTTTTCAAGTCTTGAAGAGACTAGGCACATGCTTACCTGTACATATGTGAGCAGATCCCGAGAACAAACAGGAACAGCAAACTTCTCTGGTAAATTACACGTCTTCAGGACAGAAGCCAAGACCTGGCCATCCTCAATGAAAGAGTAAAGTTCCTCTTCTGGGATCAAATGCCAAACTTTCAATTAGGTGTTGAGCCATGGCTTGTGGCCTTGCCTTATTAATGGAACTTCTGAAGATAACTGGGAGTCAGTGGCAAGTTTGTATGCAGAGCAAATTATCATGCTCTGTCTGCCTAGCTACAGAGTTCAGCTCTGTTATCAAGACCCTTCACTGAGACCAGTATTTCCTATTTTCAGTGTAGTTCAAAATAATGAGAGTTTCAAATAACCAGGAAATATAGATTATGAGTAGGAAGAAAGCAAATGGCTCGATATAAGTTGATACATTGCTTTAATTCAAAATACAGTAAATAAGTAACAAAACTATGGTGTTAATTTTTTGGTTTAGAGATGTATTTAAAAAAAAAAAAACTGGCTTCTCTGTACCTGCACAGGCTGTTTGTATTGAAATCTGGTGCTTTCACTGTTAGTAGAGCCGTAATGAATGAGCAGTTCTGTGTATACAAGACAACTACAGGCTGGAAAGTTAGTAGTACACGGATGCCGAAAGGTATATTCCTTCATGCTTCTGCAGTGCTCCTGAGCTCAGGTGTGGTTTGAAACTGAGCAACACTGCAGTGACTTTATGGGGTTACAAGACTCACAAGAATGTTAAAATAATCCAGTAGCAGATAGACTGCTAAAGACCACAGTGCCAGCAAAGAGGCGACAGGTTCATCTGTGATTTACATAAAGTATAAATTGATTAACCCTGAGAGCCCTGTGGGGGATTACTCTGCTGATGAGTAATTTCTCATGCTGATATGTAGGCTCTTCCTTTCCTCTGGGTCACTCCCAAGTGCCTTGAGCATTATTCCTTTGATGTTCTTCCTACAGCCTAAAGACACCTCAGTCCACTCTTGATTTTGCACTGCTAGTGACCACCACGATCCAGGCTGACTGTGGCCTTGCTCCTTGAGAGGGCAGCTGGGGATGGAAGCCAGTGGTGATGTTGCCAAGAGCTAAAGCAGTGGCCTCGCCACAGATCCTCCCACCACAGGCACACCTTGCACACCTGTGTATGCAAGAATTTACAGAAGAGATGGGAAGTAGGTCTGGTTTGGTTCTCGTGACAAGTAGTAGTTGACTCTGAAGATAGTAGGAAATTACGACATCCTGTTCACATGAGCAGTCTGAAGACTTCTATGAACCGAAGCTATTTCATTGTGCCAGTTGCTTTCAGGCTTGCTCTGGTACCTGTCTCTTTTCTCTCTTTCAAAACACGAGTTGAAATTTAGGTCTTGCCCACAAAATTCAGACAGAGAAACATTGCAAGTGGATTGTTTTTTGAGTTCCTCAGAAAAAGTTTACTGAAAGATTTGCCACTTAGTATTTCTCATTTCACAGTTTGATTTAAAATCTTATATGACAAAATGAGAAAATATTTGAAAAAATGAAGCTTTATAACAGAAATAAAGAAGGATTATTTTTCTTTGGATAATATTTCCTTTAATTTCCTAGGGTATGCTAGGTTGTGTGTTTATGTAACCAGACATTCAATATATTCCAGATCTCGTTATTATAACTCTAATGACTTGTCCTGATAATTTGCTCCCAGTATGTAACAGTGCTTATATATAGGGGTGGGTTAGAGCTAATTGCCACACAGTTCTTTTTATTAGGGCTACACAGATTAGTAGCCCACCCAAGTTTATGAAAAATATACACATTTTACAAGCATGTTGATCTGATTAAGGCTGAGAACAAGTCCTTCTGAACATAAATACATGTAAATCTGCAAATAAATAAATAAAAAAAAAAAAGAAGTGACTTTTTAAGGAATGTCTTTCTTTGGTTTCTTGTGTGAAAAGGCGGATGTTTTTCGGTTGATAGTTTTATAGAGTTACTTGCATTTTAATTTTTTTATTTAGATTTTAAGTTCCTGACAAAAAAGCTTTACTGTCCTTGTAACATTGTACAGCCTATCTTCAGTTTTGGTTCTTAAAATATTACACCTTTCTGAACGTCAATTTACTTTTTAAAACATGCTTTGGGTACTTGGATACAGAGTAAAAACCACTTCTTGGCTGAAAAATTGTGTATCAGCCCTTTGTTAATTTTCTACTATTTGGGACCTTCATTGATTTCTGTGGGTGCTGAACTGTATATTTAGAGGCTTCAAGCTACTGACGAGATACTAAAGTCAGTTTTGTCAAAAAATATTACCTGTCACAACACATGCGAAGTTTGGCTGGATGTTAAGCAGTAGTAACTTCCAGAAGGTCTCCCATGTCAGCTGTGGGAAGGGGTGTCTATTAAATCTGCCTCAGAGTGCCCAATGCAATTTCTTCTTCTTACTATTTAGTCAGCTTTGGGGCCTGAAAGTTTCTTTTCTAGCTTCAGAAGGTACAGTGATTGCCTCTCCTGAGACTGACTGAAAATTCAGACAAATACTGCCCCGTGATGATCTCACACTGTTTTTCAACATTGGGCTGTTTTTCTCACCAAGTCCCAGAGTGACAGCAGCCTGTGAAAGTAGCTGAGATTCCCATATCCTCAAGTGGACCAGAGATCTGACTGTCCAGCACTTAGTTGTTGATTTATACAAGATTATGACTGTGAGAATATATCTGAGGCAAGAAGTGACCAGAAAATCCTGCTGCGATTCAGTGGAGCAGGAGCTGTAATGAGCCAGGAGAGAAAAGATGGTTTTAGCAAAAGGGCCAGTTGTGTTTCTTACATCACAGCACATAACTGTCCCTGCAGGCAGGAGGAGCTGAGTATGTGTACCTGAGGCACTGCATTGATACAAGTAGTTTCAGTTATTTTAAATACCTAGATTCAGTTGTATAATTATTTGATTTATCTGCACATGTTCTTACCGGAGAAAGTGCCCAGAAAATTGTTGTTGTTAGTAATATTAATATTATTTGGATAAATCCTCAGGACCCCTGAACAACTGCATCTTTCTTGGGGAAACACCTGAATCTGCAGGTGTTCAGCATAGTAGGCTTCTGGATAACTTAGACTGCATCCTAGACTTAATGCTTTTATATTGTCAGGATTCAAAGACATAGTTCTCCCCCACATCCCATCTTGCATTTGGAGAGAATGTGGCATATACTGGCACTTAAGTTCTCAGGAAAATATGCTGCACATATTACAGGTTACAGAACCACTGGGTATCTTTCATGTCTCTATGTCACCAGATAAGGACTGGATCCTGACGAACACTTCACGTTCAGGAGTGTTTTTTTTCCTTAGGAGGACATTTGAGATGGTCAGGAGAGCTTTATCTGAGGAAGAAGCACAATGATATTGAACAGAATTGCTTGATTAGTCATATTAGGTATTTAAATAGAGGCAGCCTGTGTTTTTTATTACTGTTTTGAAAAGCTGCACTGTGAGGTACGAGTCAGTAATTGGGCGTATGTGCAAACAAAACATATATACAACTTGACTTATTTGTATGGCAGCAGTAGAAAGATTATCATCATAACATCCTTCACAGAATGTTTCATATCAGGCAGCCTTCCACAGCTGTAGTTCTCAATCTTTATTAGATCTATTATGCAAACACAGAAGGCTCCTTGAGTCAGCAGAAACTCAGCAAGCTGATATGTGTTGTTCATGCTGCCTTGCAAATCACTTGCCCTAATCACCTAAGAGTTGATTAAAGTGGAGGTTGATTGGTTAATTTGCTTTCAACCTTGGAGAACCCATGAAATTGATTATTATAGTAGTTATTTAAAATATGTGGTGTGTCATTCTTTCTTAGGGTTTAGCTGTATTCTAAAGACAAGCATGAATTTATGGATCATTATTAAAAAAGAAGAAAAAAGAAAACAAAAAGAAAACAAGAACTTCCCTGCTAGGCATTTGTCTATATTTCTTTTAAGTCAAAAAGATTTTCATTAATATCCCTACTTATACACTCCATGACAGGTTCCTCTGACTGATTCAGGGATGTCATGGAAAATGTGAGCATGAAGAGACTAAAGAAAAGAAAAACCTATTCTCTCTCTCTCTCTCGTGTACCTCAGTTTACCTTTCTAACATTTTCCCCCTGTAAAGAGTTAAAAGCAACAGACTATTGGGAAAATCTCCCTCACACACAGTTATAATAAGGATAATCTAGAAAATACCTGACGTTCCAAGGGAAATGATGGGAAAGCTATTATTTGGGTGGAGTACTGTTAGCCTGCTTCCAACGTTCTAGAAAACTTTTACAGTTCCCAGCCCTGCCCTGGTGATGAAAAGGCAGAAAGAGGGCTGAGTATTTTCCCAGCACTGCACTGAAAATATCTGTGAATGCTAACAGGGCTTCATGGTCTCACACAGTATACATATGTTTCTCCTAGCCAAGGATGGGAGTAGCTGTAATTAAAAGAGGGTAATAATGCTTGCAAGATGAAGCGTTTGGTAAAAGAAAAATATTTATAGCCCTGCATGTTGTTTTATTCTCATACTGTACATACTTTAAATGAATAAATAATGTGTTAGAATCCAGCTTTAAAAAAAAAAAAAAAAAAATTACTAAAGAATTGAAAGTTTGCCAGAGGAAAAAAGCTGTACAAGTAGGAACACACAGATGAGCTTATGAGCCAGAGATGCAGCCCAGAGATCTGTTCTGACAGTGACTGGTCAAGGGAGCACCATTCAGGAGAAGGGTCAGGGTACAGCTGACATGGATAAGGAAGGTGTTGAAGGCACAGGCTGCCCATGACTCATCTGTTTCTCTCCTTCTTTGCAGAAAAGGAAACATTTTATATAGATATTTGATCTCCACAGGAAAATTCCTCTGGTTTATTCTTGTCCAAGATGCCTTAGTAGAACTTAGCAGAATTCACGCTCTACTTTCACAGGCAGATTTCAGTGTTCATTTGGAGTAAGCCTAGCACATGGCATGGATGGCTGCCTTTCTCCTTTGTGTTTCATCACTTCCTCGCCAGCTTCCACATGACTGGGGCCAAAAGGTTGTGGCCTGCCCCCCAGTTCCCCACAGCACTACCTCATGTAGGAATGAAAGTCACTGACTGGGTCTTTGTCCTTTCTCCCTTACTCCCTCGCCTGCGTGGCTGCAGTCTAATTACAGATGGTGGGTTTGGGACTATTTCTGGTTTTAGCTTTTTTTCACTTTATCAGCTATGTAAGTGCAAATCCTCATTTCTGACCACTGGCTGTTCTCTGTTGGCTGCTGTAGTGTCTCCTGCACAGCTTCACTTACCTTCACTGGTTTCCTGGGGCATTTATTGAGGAAACTTCTGTTATCTGGCTGCATTCATTGGAGTTGTTAAAAGCCATAAAATGTAAGAATTACGTGGGTGAACCTTCTTTTTATAGTTTCTATCTGTATCCTTCTTTCTGCATACAGTTGATTAATTCTTCTGTACAATGCCTTGAGGAATTAGTGTGTCAAGTATCACATCTGATAGATCTGCTAAATGCATTTATGAAGACGTCTTCAGGCAACAGTATTGTCATACACTACATTTATAGAGGGTATATCTTGGGTCCTGTCCTTACTGGTGAGCAATCATGTCTGTGTATTTCCTGGAGACTAATTTCTGCCTGGGAAGAGATGTTTGTGGGAAACTGCCAACAAATGTTGTGCTAAAATTATACACAAAAAAATGTTTGCATGCTTTACATCTTCTGCTCTTTGTCAGATAAACAGGGTGTTATACAGAGGTGCATATTTTTTATTTTCTTGAATTATTCAAAAGAATAGTATGTGGGTGGGGGAACAGGATGGTTGCATGCAAATCTCCGGTCATTTTAATCATCTTCTTGTAAACACTGCCACCTTCCAAGAGCTGCAAATTCTCAGAACCCTAGTTTACTAAAGATCAAATCCAAATTGACTAACGTGCAAGGAGTGGTGCTTTGCTGCCTGTAGCTTTAAGCAAGTAGAGCAGTACATTTTCATTCTGAACAGCTACCATGTTCACTACAGTAAACAGCATTCTCCAGCTGGGGTCCACACTGCTGGCTGATCAGAGGCTTTTGATGCTGCTGAAGGACAGTGAATTGCTGTAGATCAAATGCTACCAATAAAGGTGGATGACTTCCTCTACATACTGGGAGGAATCTGGAAGAGGAAAATCATATATATTCCATAAACTGCCACATTCAACCATCAGTGAAAAAAACCAAATGTGTAATCGCATTTCAAATTGATATTTCTAAGCAGATATTTTTAATCACCTATTTTTGCAGATGGCTTTTTTCATTCACTAGAACATACTAGCACAATCCAGATTTTTTATTTATACCCTGTTACCTGAATCTCAATTAATACAGCTAACAGAGTGGGAGGATAATAAACAGGACTTAAACACCTATATCTTGGTATAGGTAGGGTCTTGTGATTTCTGTATGTGAATTTACGTTCTGTTATCCCTGGCCAAATATGGAAGCAAGCACCAATATTTCAAAGTTTTCTGCTAACTTCCAGTTTTTAGGAATTTCCCAATGGAGGTATGATCTTTGTGCTGACGGTTGAAGCTTGATAAAATGCATGTTTTCTTTACATACCTTCGTCAGTTTCCCTGAAATAATGTAGAGTCACAGGCTGAAACTGCTTGAGTCCCCAGTTTGGCCCATATTTGGGCTCTGGAAGCAGGGTTTCCATAAAACCCCTTAGCCTTTTTGATGCTAAGCAGAGGCTGCAAGATAAGGGCTTACTGTAGAAAGTGGATTTGGAGGGAATGTTCTACATCTACTTTTAGAGCCTTCACTCTGTCAAAGCAATATTACCGCAACTGAGAAGCAGACCCACAGTGCCACAGGTAAGCTAGCTAAAGAACAGAAAAAAGCGAATACCAAAGGGGTAGCACTTTGTTGTGTTTCATCTCTTAACACACAACAGCAGCTTTGCCTTCCAAAAATTTTACTGGAGCTACAGCTTGATTAAAAGACTTTCACAATTGCTGATAGAGAGTAGGACCTGATGGTGCTAGGCACTGCATCGAGAGAAGCAGAGAGACACAGCTCTCACTTGTAAAATAAGCAGATAAAAATATACAGAAGAAGATACATAGCCAGAAGACACTACACAGGTTAGGGCAAGCGAATCTCAGGTGAAATCCGTGGTCTAGGGTTCAGTTTGGTGTTTGAGAAAGAGTAAGACAAATGGAAAGGAAAGTGGATAGAGTTTAAAAGGAGAGAAGGTCATTCTAGGTTTTCAGTCACTGAGTGTGACTGTGAGTGGAAATAGAAATGCATGGGAAGTAATTCAGTTATGTTTCATTCTATGCTGTGTGTTCTGGGTGAGTGCTTCAGCTTCAGAGTGTGTGCACAGTTACCATCTGCTCAGAGTGCAATGCCCAGCAACTATGGATGATGCTAACTCTGTGCCAATTGCACATACATGTTAATTAACATATATCATTCTAATCATTATTTTCAAAAGGTGTAGGTTAAATTATCAGTGTAGTTACCACAAAAAAAAAAGGAAGTCATCTTGTTTTAATTATAATTATGTATGAAATGGAAGGTTGCCTATGTAGTTGTTTAAAGTTTTTAAATCTGTGATGTTTGTGTCATGCTTACAATTTTTTAATACTCTATTACTACACAGAACCCTAAAGCATGATTGACAGAGATACGTTCATCTTAAAACCCCAGATCAGAATTACCTTAATACCAAGACAGAAATTCTTACCTTGGAACTCACTGCTGTCGGAGTAGAATAGCATCCAGAGATCATTTAGTTGCTACCACCTTTCTGCTTCATATGGAGAGCACTTGCAGGTCTTGGAGTAACATCCAGGCCCTGTTACAGTGTTTGTTGAGATTTTTAAACTGTAAGTAATCAGAATGAAATTATCTATCTTCAATGTGTTTTAAGAAAATCAAATGCAGAGCAAAGGCTTTAGGAAAAAAAAAAAAGTTCAATTTTTCGTCAATTCCATGCATTTTTGTTATAATTCTATTCACATTATTTAATGATACCTTGAGATATTTGTGTGTTCTATTTTTTTAACTGTGTCAAAAAAAAAGGTTTATTCAAAACATTCTGCAGTGAAGAACTACTTCAGTGACATTTCCCCATTTTTTATAGACTGATAATTTGTAGCCTATTATCCCATTATTTAACAACTGGCCAGCTTGTACTGTCTCTAAACTCTCTAATCTGTTTATGTGAAATGCAGACTTATCTCAGTTGGAAATACTATTCTCCACATTTTACAGAGCCAGTCTGTCTTGGTTACCAACCTTTGAGGTTTTCTTAAAGCCTAATATTTCTCAAATCAATATCCAGAACAAAATTATCCATGATATCACACAGAGACTAGCTGGTCAAAAATTTTCTGACATAATACATTTTTATATACAAAAATGTCAGCTCATTTAAACATTTTGTTGAAGCACATCAATTTCGACGCTATTTCTTTAAAAGCTGGTAAACACACTACTAAAAGTATTTAATTTAGACTTTTTGAAAAGCACATTTCACTTTGAAATGAGTGTATCAATCATTTATGTTTAGACTAAGACATAATTTTGTCAAGTGAAAACAAGAATTAAATTTATTGAGTTTATCAACACAAGTACTTTTCTTCTATTTCTAAAGTCTATATATGACAACATTTCCTATGAAATGAAGCACTAATAAATTATTGTAGGAACTCTAAGCAAAATTTCTCATAAAATAGAAAATGCAGATTTCACAGAGTTCTGCTGGTGGATTATGTAGGCCACTCTGCGTGAGGCTATGTGCTTAGCCAGCAATAATCAGCTTTACAGACATGCACCAGAGAAAAACTTCTTGTGGGCCAATTTTGTACAAAAGGATCCGTGCTTTCTAACAGAGCTTAGGTGAGTAAGAATCAGCATTATGTCCATTTCCTTTATTGGAAAAATGCAGATCTTGTATTGGAAGGTGTCAGAGAAGCATCTTCCATAAAATACATGAAATAAGCCTTGCATTTCACACGGTGCCAATAAAGGCTGGCACCACACCACTGGGAATGGGTGGAGTACTTAGAGCAGCTCCAGATGAAAACCAGGAGAAAAGTCTTGAAAGAATGAAGGATTAGGCTGTGATGTCTGTAGAAGACTGAGTGAAGACAGTGTTGTGGTATATAAATGTTATTTTAAAAGAGAAAGGGAATTTGTTACTCAGAGGATAATTTGTTTTACTATCTAGAATGAGAAGTAATGGCCCTAAATTAAAGCAGCAGAGTTTTAGGCTGTAACTATGCTAGCAGGTAATTAGGCACAATAAGAATTTGGCAGTAGATCTAAACAGTTGGTAGTAAAGCCTTTATGTCTACCCTAACTCACTGTGGTGTTTTCCTCTAGACTAAATTTAGTCTGGTCCCCTGGAGTGAGCACCCAGGCTATCCGTGAAGTCTGAAACTGTAAGAAGGACGAAATGGTTCAAACCCATATATTCCCAAAGGTGTTGGTACACTTTTGATGTGCACCTGTGACAGATCTTTCAGATTAGCTTTCTCCAAATGGATTATAAATTATGAACACCAAAATACTGTGAGAACAGAAATAGCATTATATTGTACTGCTGCTCTGCAAGCCACTGATATGAGCAGCTTGCACTATGCTAGATACACAACACAAACTTCCTGCTCGTGCTAGAGGCTTCGAATCACTGAAGGACATTGATGCCTTAAAATTTAGATGTATTTGTCAGGTATTACATAAGTATAGCTCCTTTTCCAAGGTCCTTTCCACTACTGTTTTCTATAGACATGTTTTCTGCGCAAAAAGAAACTGGGATAGATAAACACTGTAATTGAAATGTGGGAAGGGTCACTGGCCTGAGTGAAAAATGAGATATATCTCTAGGAGATATGAATAAATTAAACCTTCTGTGGATTTTACAGCACTGGTGTACTGTTAATATTTCTAAGCCAGTTTCATGACTTTCTCTTTTCAGAAGCTGACGTTTTAGAAGTTTGGGGTTTTTTTACTTTTTTAAATTCATAATACCAAAATGGATTTCTTAGTTAAAAAAAAAAACAAAAAAAACAAACCTAACCCAAAAATTCCAAAAATTTCAGCCTACAGCAAGTATTTCTGATACGTTTGTAAAACTATAAAAATGGTCTGCTGGTTTCTAAATTCACAATTTAATTGAATGACATGAACTTTAATTAATTAAATGGTTGCTTCTATTTTTAGCTGAATTAGGATATCAAATCTTTTTCAAGAAAATGAAACTAATTGAGGCACTATAAAACACTAAAATCAATATATTATTATACTCATACTGCTTTTGGGTTTTGGAAAGTTTCCAGTTATTATTAAATGCTCATTTCAGTCTGATAACAGGTGCACTGTTATGTGAGACACAGCTTGAGGAATATCCTGTGTTTACACTCGCTAGTCCCAAAATTATATCATTCTCACCTGTAGGCTGCGAACATCCTCTTGGATTTACATGGTACTTAGTTCCATTTTTGAAACATTAAATCCCACAAATTTTTGTAGCATTTTCTTCTCAGGCTTTACCATCTTCTTTCAATACATTTCTCTGCTTTAATTTCCCCATTCCCCACTCCTACATACCCAGACCGAGTTGCTTTTCAAATGAAGGTGCCATGCTGCAAAAAATTGTGCATATACTTTAATCAATTAACTATGATTAATTTAACTCTATTAAACTTTACTTAATCTCTTTTAGTGATATTATGACTATATAATCATTTTGTATGAAAATTTTCTCAGCTGAGTATATTTGCACTCAAATTAGTTGAATCCTTCCCAGTGGTGCCAGGACATCTTTTTGAAATTGGGGAAATTACTGATAGTGACTGTGAGATGTGCAGTCAAAGAAGGAAAATGCCATTAAGGTTAGTGGGTTGTTTTACTTGTTTCCAACGCCTTTCCAGAAGCAGGACGGTAGATTTTTTGTGTCTCCATGTTGGTGTTGCTTTTATTATTTTTTGGTTTCTGACCCGGCTGCTATTGGTACCTCTTGGATGGGAGCTGCAGCTGTGTGTACCAGTTTCCTGGGTTCTCCTTTCCAGCTGTACAAAGCATAGACTCATTTTTAATCTCCAGTGGGTTATAGCCATCTGATTTCAAGTTAATGTCTACTTACAACACAAATGTCAGTAATATATGCATCTATGCTGACCTAACATGACCTCACTACAGTCAGAACAGTTTTTAATGGCCAATGGGACCTTCCAGGTTATGTTTCTGGCTGCACTGGTATGTAAAAGAAAGTCCTATCATGATTTTTCATTGCTGTGCAGCTGGTTACATTTTTCTGCAATAAGTGCCATTTGGGGTAAGTATTATCAATTATATGCCCTGAGGCATATGAAAAAGACTTA
Organism: Struthidea cinerea; assembly: GCA_013397865.1. NCBI lineage: Eukaryota > Metazoa > Chordata > Aves > Passeriformes > Corcoracidae > Struthidea > Struthidea cinerea. Next base: position 2,944,149 of record VZTI01005570.1, on the reverse strand, counting down.
TTTCTCAGTTAGCTGAGGCTTTTTTTTTTTTAAATTGATTCTCGTAGAGGTCTCTAGAAGTATGAAAGAAGTATTACTGACCACATTTCTAGACATTGAAATAATGATCAAATGTGACCTAGTTAACATGTTACAAGACATCAACAGTGGAAATGTCAGTTTGTGTTAAATACTGGGTCCTCATTTTCATACTCGGGGAATGAAACTGAACCCAGGTAGCTTTGTTTATCAATGTAACTCTCAATTTAGAGAGGTATGTGTCAAATTGGTACAAAGCTGGGCTGTATGTCCTCTTACACACTCATTTTCCATAATTTCCCCAACATCTTCACAAATCACCATAACCCTGATGTCACCACAGCTTTTGAGTTATGGCTGAATTTATTGATGCAGGTTTTTAAATTTATTTATTACTTAGAGTTTCTCCCCAAGGTAAAGAAAACCAAACTTTGTTCATTACAAGGTATTAAAACTTTTTCTCTGAATGAAATAGTTATATGCAGTTATATGCAAGCTTGGATATGAAAGGAAGAGACATCTTCCCTTTTTAAATTATATTTGAAACTTTGGGGACAGCTTTCTATTTCCTATTTAAATATATAATTCATTTGCTCTGAATTTTCATTTAGAAGGGTGTAAATATTGAATGGGCAATTTAAAGTCCAAATTTTAGATTCTTAATAGCATTTAAATAATCAAAGGTAGATACTGTCTGTGTCCCCGTAGGCACCATCTATGAGAGCAAGGTCCAGACAGGAACTACTTTGAAGTGGAAAAGGGATTAATTACTGTGAACTGAAAAGTGGTTATTATGTTAGTGAGGATACATTTTTACAATAAACTTTTAATTTGCAAGCTAGATTTTTAGTGTAAATGCTACTCCTTTTTGAAATATAAAACACATTTTATAAAATTTTGAATACACAGCTGCAGAATTAACATAAATATCTGGGAAAGAGATTTAACTTTGCTTCAGAAAACACTGGATATTTTTAAATTGAGTTTTTCTGCATATAGATACACAAGGCATAAAAAAGAGTATATTTTGCTACATGTTCACTGTAACCATGTTGACCATGTCTGTCACTTTTCTCTAATTTTATATTAAATTTGATCTTCTAAATGATTTCTAAAGTATTAATAAAAATCTTAAAGATGTTTTGATAATTGATTACTATGTTATTATAAACTTTTGTGTAGTCCAACAATTCAATAAGTGGTTCAAAACCACCCCTCAAACATATACCTTACTTTGATATTTAAGTATGATTCTAAAGTTAAGCTAATTCTTTAAATACTGATGCTGAATTGAAAAAGTTACATAAAACTTATGTGACAAACACCAAGGGAAAAAATACATATAAAGATGATCTTTTTAAAAAAAGTTCTCCTAAACTGGCAGGTTGCTCATTTCAACAGGAGCATGATTTACTCTGGTTGTGTTCAACCTCTATTCCAGACGACTGACAAGCAGCTTCTACAGAAGGAGCATAAAGAACAATAGCCAAGCTAGATTTTTCATAGTAGTCCCATCAAACTGGACTGTCAATTCAATTAATGATCTGGAGCCAGAGATAAAAATAAATTTGGATTTACTTTTGTCACAGTGGAAAAACTCTGTTCAAGAAGATGCTAAAAACACAAATTAGCTATTCCTTTGATCCACCACTTAAGGCTCATGGTGTTTCTAATCATCTCTTTCCAGCCTATGTACACCTGGTTAGCAACCGGTTCCTCATCACTTTCTGTCATATCCAATAACACTCATCTCTTTTCAGCTGCCATGGGCAACTTTTGAGGCTCTTTTTGTTGCTGCTTCTTGTCAGAAGTGTAATGGTTTATGCCCAGAGAATGCTTTTCTCCCAGGACATGCTGCCTGAGAGTATTAACACCCAAAATAGTCCTTGAAGGTTTTGAGGAGACGTATTTCTCTTCCTGGGAGCCCTGAGCTTATTTTTGGATTGTTGGTTCAGGTGAGGAGTTGCTTGCACATACTGCTCAGTAGAGATGTGCCACTTTTGGAGAAACAGCAATAACTCAAATGCATTTGCTCCATGCACTCACACTTTTCATAACTGATAAGCTTAAAGGGAAAAAATAAAATTCCAGGAAACTATTATTTTGTCTATTATATTATAAAAAAACTGCAGAAAAAAAAAGGTGAAATCGGTTTGAGTGCAACTCTGACCCCAAATTCTAGCTGTCAGTAAAGACGTCTGACACATATCACAACAATCCAGGCTGATGGAAGGACTGAGGTGCTCTTCATTTCCAGGATGCTGCCTCTCACAGTACACTTTGGTCTTGCCTCTCCATTTATATGAAGAGAGCTTTTGCCAACAGATTGTGGATGTGATTTTAAAAGCACATCATGAAAACCCTCCATTTCCTTCCTAATTTGTAGGGTCCTATGATACAGCAAATTTAATTCCCTCTTTTGAGACCATGAAAAATGAATGGAATTACTGTTAAGCTTGTATAAGAAGAAAATATTACTTCTGAAATATAATACTTAATTTTTCTTGTCACTCATGTTTACTTTTTGATCAGGAAATCAGAGCAGAGTTTCTCTACTCTTCCACTAAAACACTCATGGGGCTCATGTTTTGCAAAATGCGTAACAAAACTGTTTTTGTTTATGTGTAAAGAGCACGTATGACCCATTAATAAAGCAGATGTTGGGGCTGAGGCACAGGTGCAGCTCTCCTCCGACACATAAACACCCAGGCACAAGCACACAGACACACGCCCTTACTGCGTGCTTCCAGTGTTACCGTGTCACTGCACATTATCCCTGTCTTTTGGTATTCAGTCTGTCAACTTCACTTGTGCTTCAGCTGCTTCACGGGAATGCACCAGACTACGTTGGGAAGGCTGTCATTTATTCTCCCATCAAAACTGTGTTGAGTCCCTTCCAGTGCTCCCCACATACTGGATTAATGGTGAGGATCAGCAGCAGTAAGAAGACTCAGCAAGGCACTCTTCCACCTTGGGTCAGATACGTACTTACTGATATCTCTTAAGGACTTTCACCTGTTACCTCTCTTTCCACTGGAGAGATTGTAGTCCTTTAGAGACATCAGGAGGGTTCCCAGCACTCAGCACTTCTCAGGGGGTGTGACTTGTAACATCTTTACCATTCTCCAGGTTTAAAGATGGAAAGGGATTCAGCTGACATCGATGAAAGCTGGATTTGGCACTGGGCAGAGGCCAATGCAGAAAACAGTGTTTCATATCACACCTTCCACATCCTGAGCTGCAGACTGCCCCTTTCAGCAATGCAGTTGCTGAAATACAGCACAAACACGTGCTTGTATCCTATCGACTTTCTAGCACTTAAACTTAACAGCTTGGCTGAATTGGGGTAGACTTAAGCAAATGATTAAGTGCTTTTCTGTATCAGGTGTCAATAGAAGGGGAAATATTTGTCGTCTCTGCTTTTAATCTTCAGTCTTACTGCTGAGGAGTTTACACAGCAAGTTCTGGGGCGGGCAATGTCTCTGTGAAATACTGTATCCTCTTACAGGTGTGTGTATGTTTTTGTCTGGTTAACCAGCATGGAGTGTAGTGCGCAAGGTGAACTGCTTCTTGTTTTCTTCCTCCTAGCACATTTCTCAGGTCACTTCCATTGAATTACTTTTTTATATATTGATTCTGGAAAACAAAAGTATTGACTGCTTGTTTCAATACTGCCCAGCATAGCTAGATGTAGCAATTTCGCTCTCTTAAGGCAGAAATGAGCAAACTCCCACTGAGACAGCCATCCATTGATTAACATCAAATACTCACAGCCTTTAATGTCATTCTGTACCTGGTCTCCTATATTATTAGGCAGTGTCTGGTTCAGAAAATACAGGGATATAAATCCAATTCCAGTTTTACCCCCTCCCAAGAGAAGGAGATTCAGAGGTAAAACACAATCCACCTGAAGTATAAATCTGCAACTTAAGGTTAGATGCACAATATTAGACAACAATTTTCCAGTGTAAGCTGTTGAATTGCTTTCCATGGATCTCTCATATCTCCATCATCATGCAAATGGATGACTATTGGGTAATAAACATCTGAATAAAAGCTTCATACTCTCTGCTTTGTCTCATGCTGAGTATGGCAATCATAAGAGCATTTCTTTTCATGAGCTTAGCACCAGCCTAACTGGAGGGCCTTTAGGAAAGGGCTAACCTTTGGTATTTTTTAGAACAGTAAAAGACAGTTTGGCTATTCTGATTTGCTCTGAACCAATTTACCACAATTAATCCACAGAAAAAGCCATTAATGAACCAGTGGCAGATTCCCTAGCTCTAAAGCAGGTATTGCATAGCAGGGTTTCTGCTCTCTGTTAGTGAAATACCCGTGCATGTTTCTAAATAACAAAGATTTTCATAGTGGCTGAGAATTGATTTACTTTTTTTCCTTCTGGAATATTTGATTGATTGGCCATTTCCTGAACAGTGTCTCACTGTTGCCTTTACCAGTGAAAGATGAAGTTTTCCAGAAAAGGTCTATATACGTGTGATTATTTTTACCAAGAATGTCTTGGTAACTTCAAATTTCACATGACTTTGACACAGACAAGTAGCTGTAGTTGGCAGTCTATGATGCTGGATTGTGTTTACCTTAAAAATTGTGGGAACTCTTAATGTGTGTGTGTTTTATTCAAAGCCAAGAGTCAACACAATGAATAAAAATAGAGATTCTAACACTTTTTTAGAAAGGCTGGGGTTTAGTCCATTCTTTCCCATTTGGGGTAACAAGATTGCATTATGTAATTATTTCATAGGAATAAACTTCATGGAGACAAAAGAGCTAAATTAAGCTTGCCGTGAATTAAAATAGGTTGGAAATTTCCTGAGCCTTTTACTACCTAAGTGAGAAGTCTTGGAATAGCCTTGTAGATGGAATGAAACTGATTAGATGTCTAATAAACCTGATCAGGAGTTGATACCTTTATGAAAAGCGCCATATAAATGGGTGCTAGTACTCCAGAGAAACAGGATTTGATGGCCTGTTAAGCCTTTTTCATGGACTTCATGTCCAGCCTACATGGTATTGAAGTGATACTGAGGCAGTGCAGCTTGCAGTTGTTGGCTATAGAGGCAGTCAAATTATCAACAATTTGATTAATAGGTGCTGAGTTGTCATACGCTGTTTTAATTATACATGAAATACCTGTGTCTAAAAAATACCCATTGCATACCTGTACCTTCATCTGCCAGTCTCGTGCATCACTGCATACAGGCACAGGAGTTTTGTCTGGATGCAGTAAATGGCAATATCTCGATCCACAGCTTCTTGCTCATAACTGAGAGCAGCTTCTCAAACTGTGCCAGTGGGAGGAGTGGGCCCAGTGGTCCAGTATGATTCCTGCAGCATGGCTAATGAGTGTAGTGGGTAGTGGCCACCATATCTGTGCACCTCTGGCTAGTTATCCAGCCTCCTAATGGGCTGGAGAGCCCATAAGAATGAACACAGACAGAGGCTCCCCGGGACCAGCACTGTGGGAAGTATATACAGTATGCAGTGCATGGAGGAAAAATGCTCTTGGGTTGCTTGGAGCCAGCCTAGGCACACAGGAAGATGTGGGGAGGGAGAGGCATTCCTCCTGCTGCACTTGTGCCATGACCAGATGAGCAAATGAGACAGTTCTGCTTCAAACACCTCAGCTCAGGAGCTGGCTTCGCAATCCGAATTTTGTTTTTCGTAACATGAAATAGGCTGGACTGCTTAATTGACATGTAACTCCACACAGTTGGAAAGTTTAATGGAGCAATGGATCTAGGCAAATTTAGCCCCTAGGTTGCTAATTTGATTCAATATCACTTTGTCATTAACTCCTCTGAGTTTTATGGATTTACATAGTTTCTCCTCCAAATATGAGTAGTACAGACACTTTAGTAAAACATATTTGACTAATTTATTAATCAGCATGGCTGGATTTCAGCTAAATATCATCCAAGTGCAAAATAGTGTAAACCAATCTCTCAGAAAATGTTAACTTTGGGGGAGAAAAAATGTGAGACGCTTTCTTTGAGGAAGATTTCCAGTGACATAGATTGAAGAAATACTTTTCCTAACAGGGTATTTACAGAGAACTCCAGCACTTCATCACGTGCACAGCTCAGTCTTGCTTTACAAGCAGGTCCTGGAAAGAGTTAACACTCCCCCTGACTTGGCGGGGGAAGTCCACAGCTGCATCCCCTAAGCACAGGGATTTCCAGTCTCTGGGCTGACCCAGCTGTCAAGAATTAAGTAGTTCCTCAGCACTCTGTAAAAGGGAGGTGCTCAGAGGGGTCAATTTGACTCCTATTAGGGGTTAGATTCTTTGTGAGGGACAGCAGAAAAAGAAAAATACATTCCTTTTCTTGCTTTTTTTCTCGCTTTATTAGCTTCAAACTTTGCAGAAAGAGCTTTCATATTTTCCTTTTAAGCTGCTATACATGGGCAGATAGGGTGTATGGTTGAGTTAGCCTGTTAGCAGTATTAAGCAAAGAGCTTCTTTCTCAAGTCTTGCTTCTGTTATGGAGTAAAGGGTTCCCAGGCAATTGTCCTCTTAAAAGCTGGGGAAGTTAGTCACAAATTTCCCTTTGATGACTATGATTTGTCATGAATCATTGAGCTAGGGTGATAGAAAATTGAGTGGTCTTTCCATAAAGTAAACTTCTTCAGGTCTAAAAGGTGTCAGGTGTAATTTTCAAAAACTTGATTAGGGAGAAAGCTGCTCTGTATGCAATGTTCCATTAGAGGCCGTAAGTTATCTAAGAAACTACAAGAAAGGCTGAGGAGGGGGGAAAACTTGGTATTCATTTGAAAGATTAAATCTGATGAATTAAAAGCAGCTCTCAGACTACAAAGAGAGGTTGTATAGTCAGTAACAAACTGTAGTAGTAGAGCAGTTCTATCATGATTTGATGAAGGGTGTTTTGAAGAAAAGCTTTAGAAAGTAGTCCTTTTAGCTCCTGTTGTGCTCTGGCATTGTTTGGCTGTGGTGTTTGTACGTGTTACCTGAACAAATAGCTTCAGCTGGCTGAGTCAGGATCTTCCCAAACGGGCAATCGGGTAACTCAGTCTTACAAAAGTAAGAATTTATTGAGGGCAACAGATTTGTATCAACTCTGTGAGCTTAATTATTTCATATGAAGTAGGGGGCCACCATATGCTAGCAATAGTGAGGATACCCTCAAGCAACTCTGTTTACATGACTCTGTTGTTCTGTCAGTTTTTTTTCACCACAGTAAGAATTGCATCTCAAATGCTTGAGACAAGACTTCTACTTTGTGGCAAAAAAGAACATCTCTCCCCCGCCCCTTCTTCTTACTGCTTGATGTCTATATTCACATTGCTATTATGTGTTTATGGATGATTATGGAAAGTTTTTCTTGGATTCAGTCTGTTTTCTGCTTTATCCTGGGCAGCACAGATACCATAATCCCGGAGCTATAGCCTCACTTCTTTTTACTGGGTAAATGCTTGACACCAGAAGCCCACTTTGACTGTACAGCATGCTCAGGAGGAAAACAGCATCTAACAGAATACTTTTTACAAACAAATTGAATAAGCAGACAAAAGGGTCAAGGGGAGCCATGCAAACAACAGAAGTTACTAAACTACTGATGTACGGGAAGTGGCTCCTCCTTGCAAAACCCAGTGGGCTATTGATTGACTAAAAACTCTCACAGTTGCCTGCAAGTTGTTTGCTGGTCCTTGTTTATATCAACATGCTCTTACTGAATTGTGTAAAACAGTAAGGAAATGGTAACGTTTCCAGAGGACAGGATCTACTTATGAAAGTCAGGAAACACTTGAAGCATTTTGTCTGTCTTGCTTATGACCCTATTTTTTATTCTTGCACTATAGAGATTTATCCTTCTGTGCTTTAAGGATACAGTAAAACAGGTCTTTAATTTTTATGTTTTTTTAAAGTTTCTTTAAAAGGTATAAAGGGGCCTTTTATTGAAAAGAACCATAGAGCACCCCAGAAAGCCACAGGCCCTAGCTTCAGAAGGCCGGACTAAGATTAATCTCATGTGTTACTAGGACATAACAGGTACTGATGTCTCAGAATCATATGAGGTAGAAGGGCCACTAGGCTTTACTGGACTAGTCTTTAAAATGTTAGGTCTGCTAAAGCTGTTAATTACCAGCTTAACTGCCACCTTTTGTGGTTTTAATTAGTAAAGAATGACAATTTCTTTCTTCAGCACAGGACAATGAAATATATTTTATAAGGCAAAGAGCAGCTGCAGGGTGTGCGCGTGGTTATTATAAAATAATTATGCTTGCAGGGGTCAGGGAGGCATTTGGTTCTGCCTCGTGCCTCTTAAGAACCGTAGGGTACAATTGCTGTGTGATGGTAGCCTCCCTGTCATTTTATATTATTTAACAAATTCCACTACGTCGTCTTCAAGCTCTGCCTTGCGGTTATTGTGAAGAAACTAGAATATCTGCCATGCTGACTGCATCAGCAGTTCACCTCCTATATGAGTTTACTGTGGCTATCAAGCTAGCATGGGTCTGATTGTGATGTGGGGTGGGGGAGAAATGTTATGGAGTTATGCAATTTAATGCCTAGGTCCTGTTAGAAGGGCAGTCCTACATTTCAAGAGGCACATAAATTGAGCAGATCATAGACTAATTTATTAGCATCTTAATCTGTGAGTTGTCTGATTGCCACAATACCTGTTCTGCACAAGAAGTGATTACAGTGCTCCCTTCTAATATTACTTTATAACCTCACCTTTTGTATTTCACAGACCATTGTGCTTTACATGTTTCAGTATAGTCAGTTAAGTAATTTGTTTATTTTAACTTAGGAGCAATATGTTCAAGAAAGACTTCCTGTCTTCATTTGAACATATCAAGTGAGTCTTTTTTGGCTACGATGATTTGTTCCGGAGGTAAATCTTCACCTGTGATCAGGTGTTTTGATGTTTAGCCAACTAAATATTTGAACCTCCATATTCCACCTCTCTCTTAATGCCTTTTCTTTGCCTTTAGAAAGCCTTTGCAATGAGTCCACTCTTCAGTCATCTTTTGAAAACTCTAATTAGATGAAGCCCATTGCTTTCCCTGCTGCCCCACCTTGAATCACTTTGTTGTTCTTTTCATGTCTTTGTCCTTAGACCTATTATTCCCATTACAAGTTAATTATTTCATTTTGATTTTATAGCATCTGTCAAACACTCTAGGCATTTTCCATAAATTAAATCTGCAGGCTTCAACTGAAAGCTTAACATAAGCAATGTAGAACAATTCCATCAAATAATAATCACTTTCAAAACTGCATATCACTGTTTCTTGCCCCAGCTTATCAGCAAGCGTAATGGAACTTATGTTAATAGCTCTCTACTTGTGGCAAAAAACAAACAAACAAACAAAAAAAA
>VZTI01005570.1:2923090-2934678 GCA_013397865.1 Struthidea cinerea | reverse complement strand
AAAAAAAAAAAAAAAGAAAAGGAAAAATAACATTTATAAAAGCTCTTCCTTGTGTTATTCTGAATCTTATGGAGTTTTGGAGTCTTCCTATTGACTTCAGCCATTCTTATATTACGCAAAATCCTTACAAACCTATTTGAGAGTAAAATTTCAACTATTAGTAGTGATGTTGAGGGTTTTGTGGAATGATAAGTGTCCTTGAAGTTATATCTCATGTATATCTGCCCAAGGTGATGAAGTACTGACAAGGCAAACTCCATATTACGTCATAAATTTTCCTTAACCCTATTAAATAGTGATTTAGGAAAGTACTTATACTGCCATAATGAATTTAGTGAATATCTGTGTATTGGTAGATCATTCAGAATTAGAAAATCTGTCTGAATTAAATAAAGTGCCTAATAAATAGTGTGACCAGTTTTTGTATTGCTGAATTATTTCAAACCTGTGTTGTGATTTAATGAGGTAGGATACGATTATAGTAGTCAACACAGAAGGATCTGAACACTTCTCAAGTGTTGGTGACTGTTTTACACAGAGAAAACAGCAGAACATTAGGCTGGTTTCAGGACTTGAGGTGATTTCACAGAGAAATTACAGCACTGGCAGGAACAGAACTTCTGGGTCATCAAATGCACTCTGCTGCTACAACAACAGCAGCAGCAGCAGCATAAACCCCCATCAAACTCCATCTTTAAACCAGTTTTTTGGCTGTGTTAGAAATCTTCATTTGTCTAGTGTCTGAAAGATCTTTCTGTCCAAACTTTTCTGTCTAGTTTGCTGCTGCTTGTTCTTATACCAGCTGTGAACCAGAGCACTGAAAGATCAGCTCTTGATCAAGTTGACTTCTCTGACAGACCATAATCATAGGGCTGTTAATTTTCAAATAAACAATCTTAGCTTTCTTCAACTTTCTGGAAAGGCTGTTTTCATGTCACTTCCTATTCGTGGTAAAACGTTTCTGCATACTGTTTGCATGTGAATTAACCTTTCTTGAACATGGATGATGCAGCAAAGCAGAGTAATTTCTACCTGTGCTTTGCTGTTGCACAATGCAATTTATACATCCCCGGTTCTTCTCATAAGACTAAAACTAACATTTCCCTGCCATATTTACCTTTTTCATAAAAATGTAGCATCAAGGAATTCCTAGGTACTCTGAGACCTATTTAAATTATGCAATATCTGCTTTTCGTGTTCCAGTCCAGAAAATTCCAGCTTATACTGGTAATTAGTACTAATCCATAAATATGTGAGCTTGTGACTTGTTTATTTTCACCTGTGAATGGTATGACACTGCTTGGAATATGACCTTGAACTCTATAACTTGCATCTTGTACTACGACCACAGGACTCACCCTCCACTTACTGCAATCTATAAATGAGATATTTTGCCTGTGGTCAAGAAAATTTTACGTCTGAAATGATAGCCAGATAGAAGTGCTCCATTTCTTAAACAGTAAAAGTCATTCTGTATTACCATTTTCTGATTGCAAATATACATTATGTAAACTTATTAGGAAATGGATTTTGCCCCAAAAGAAATGTTCACTGCACAGAAATTACAACGAGCTAAAATAAACCCCAAAGCTAATTAAGAAAGTAGGTTTTCATTTTCAGAGGATTTATTTTTATGCTGTTTACACTAACATTTAGTCCAGTTTGACTTGATTTCTTACTTTGTAGTCACTTTCTGTCACATTTTAATCCATGTTTTACACATTAAAGTAATGAACTTTCAGTGGTACATAATAATAGATCATAGCTATGATCAGAGACTCATTTGTGGTACAGAGACTGCCATTAAAATGCAGATTTAAGCATAGAGCTTTTATTTACTTCCTCCAAGCTAAAGTAGTCCTTTAAAAAAGAAATAAAAGATTACAACAAAGAAGATATTCTTTGTAAAAAAATGCATTGCTATTATGTGTCCTTTTAAAAAAAAAAAAAAATTAAAAGAGAGAAAAAATGAGGATGTGAGGAGAAAACTGCATTCCAGACTTATCTCAGATCTACAATGCAGATCTACCGACTACATATTTCTGACATCTGTATTCATAACTTCTTGCCTAAATTGAGTTATTTCAAATCCTACTTCTTTCACTGCTGATTTCCATTGGTTGTTTGCCTTGAGTCAGTCCTTTAACTCTCAAGATATGTCTACCAATTACTTGTCTTTATGGCAGAGCCTGTGCAGAGATCATCACAAGAGGGAGTTGATCTGTACTGGGCAGTCCAGCATCTGCTAAGAAATAAAAAATATGTTGTGAGAAAGGAAGGGAAACTTTGCCTTCTGAAGGAAAGTAAAGATCCTGAAATATTAGGTGAGAAGAGACTTGAGAGTAAAACTGATGCAAAAGGATCTAGAGAAATCATGCATTGGTTTTCTTTTAAAGACAACAATACGTTTAAATAATTGTTTCCGTCTCCAAGGACTGTGTGTGACTGCTGACCTTTCCAGGGAAGTCACCTGTCTCTGAAGTGCTGCCATCTGTTTAAGATTCTGTTGTAGCATTAAATTATCAAGTAGGAAAGGAAACCAAGTAAAACACCAACAGCAGCTGGAACAGGGGGAAAAAAAATGAATTAACTAAGGACTGGGAATTCTAGTCTGTTTACCATGGTACAAAGTTTAATTTATTAAAAATAGAGAAGTTAAAATCTGAAGAAAGATCTCAGCTCTCACACTATGTCGGAGAGTCATATGGTCCAACTACTCCCTGTTGGAATATTCTCTAGAGATTCCCACAGTCCTACTTACTTTTGCTCCCTTAAGTGCCTTAGTAGTTCCTCTTAGCATGGCACCCTGGGTCATGAAGGAACAGAGCACAAAACCCCTTCTCCCCTGCTTTCTTCCCTGCCGCATTTTCAGCCTACGTTGTAGGAAACCATATGTGGCATCTTACCTCAAACACAACAGCACACCAGGTAGATCTCCTGTTTCACTACAAAGGGAAACAGAGATCTTCTAATTAGGGCATTGAATGAGATTCGGGAGACAGGGCTAAATTGATGTATGACCTTGGCAAGTCCTTTAGTCTCACTATGCCATGGTTTCTAAACTGTAGGATCTAGCATTACCTATCCACTCACTGAGGAATTCGAAGCATAGTGGCAGGGCATGGCTATCACTGAAGAGCAAAATAGTATGGTCCATGATACAGTTTAACGTGTACGACTGCACCCTGAACACTGAAGATGATAAAAATGAAAACTTTAACTCTGAAAATTTTGCTCTCATGTTAGGAAAGTTACTTGTTTGCTTGTGGTAAGGCAAATCTTTCTCCCCTCTGTATTTTCCAACTTCCATTTCCTTGGGCTGGTCTGCAGTAAATAGAATTGCTATTAGTCTGACAGTTTGTTTCCAGCTGCTGCAAGCATGTCATTAAAAGCATCTTCCTAAACCACACATCAGTCTTCTTGACATCTGTCATACAGCTTAGATCATAATTTTTCTCCCGTATGAGAAGGAGTCATACTGTAAACATTCTTTCATTACTTTTAGTTTCATGTCAAAAAGAATCATATAGTTATTTTCAGCATGTCCAGCTTTCCCTACTAATGGTAACCACAGATCTACAAACACGCACCCTCATAATGCTTTCTTTGCATCACTTTCCTGGTTACTGACAAGCTTCAGAAAGACAGATGTAGGCTTTGCATGAAATCAGCTGTACATATTGCTAACAGATTGCTGGACAATCCGATAAGGAAGCCAGTTAGCTCTTACCACTCTATTTCTGTTCTTTGTTCCCACTGATAGATGGGACTCTCTTAAAATGTTCATAGGTAGGCTCTTCAAACTGCTGCTATTTATGCTTCATCCTTTTTCTCTTCTGATCTTTTTCTTGCAAGCTCTAGTTAAGTAATTAATTGCACCATTCTCTTTTGGTTGCCATAACCTCTGAAGCTGTTCCTATATTGTAAATAGCTGTGTCTGTCTTCCACTTTTACATGTGCACTTTCATGTTATCAACTAAAATCTGGCATCATGCTTGACTGTAATTCAGATGTCAGTTTGGATTGAAGCCATACCTGGGAGGATGTGCATTTGAAGTGGCAGAGAGTAAGTGACTGATAATGAAAATAAGCATTTATTTTGTCAGAACCTCAGCAGATCATTTATTGGAGAGCATATTCTAATGAGTGCCACCCACACCAGGTGTGTCATTGGGGATTAGGTCAGATCCCTAATGAGTGTGTTGGTTGATATCCAGTGAAACTTGAGGGAAGGAAAGAAGGAGATTGAACAATTTTAATCTAGAAGATAGTGGGTCAGAGATCTATGGTATCCATATTAAAACTTTAGACTTATTTGTGCCCTTAGTTATATAACACAACAGTAGCTATTTAGCTGGACTGAATCCTCCTCTTCGCTTTCTGACTGTGTCTTTATATAAGGAATGTAATTGGTAGAATGTCGTGATCTGATTGAGAGATGTGGGTAATGTGTAGTCATATCTTGGCCCCCAGGATTCCCGCTGACTTTTCATTTCCATATTCCTCAGCAGCATAGACATGTATTTTCCTAAAGCTCCAAATGTGGAGACAGCCTTGTCTTCAGTCCATATTTGTGTCCGGGATTTGCACAGGTTTTCTATGAAAATTATTTTAATATACGTAGGCAGACAGTATAAAATAAAATGGTGTTATCCTTTTTCTTGTGTCAATTTACTCACTGGCTATTATTATTATTATTATTATTACTACTAATGTTAAACAATTTTGGGTAATTCAAGACTTCCTTCTCTCTACTTTCTCACTTCCAGAACATGGAATTTCTTCCTGCTGCCATTTTTCATGTTCCCTTCTCACTGCAGTAATGACAACACTTCTATAAGTGTGAATATTCCCCATCCAGAGAGCAGCTGAACACCGTTTCCTTCCTAGTGCTTTCCAGCTATGGAAAGGACTTATCTTAGATGGATGGGGTTTTTCCTGTCATATATGGTATTACCAGAATTCTCCACTCTTAGCTTTCTCTTTCTAACTTTCAGAAACAAAGTCTGATTTAGAAGTAAAAAACCAAGAAAAATATATTCTGAATGAATTCAGGATTCAAAAATAAACTGTGAGTGCATTGTTGCCAAGTGGAATCCAGAATCATTGCATAAAATCTTTCTTGTTAAATATGAATCAGAAATTGCAATACATCTGCTCTTTGCTTGTAATAAACATGTAGAAATGACAATTCTTTATGGCTTAATCAGAGTTTGTTTTGGGTTTTTTTCATTATTCTATGTTTTACTGTGAATTACGAATTTCAGGAAACTAATGATAAGAAGCTCAGAATTTTCATTATATCCTATGTTGAATAATACACAGCCTTAACTCTACATGATTTTGAGTCAATAGGCAGTCTTGCAACTGATTGTCCAAGAGCTCGGTTGGGTTTTTAAACTTTCATGTATTTCATAAAAATCAGTAAAGATTTCCAGTGAAATCAGTGAGAAATTCAAGCCAGGACTGAAACTTTGGAAGCCTGCTGCAGTTTTTCTTATTTTGTATTTCAGCAATAGAAAGGCATAAGATGCAAATTAGATTAGATGTTCACATCGCTCTGTACACTGGGGCAGTCAAACATCCTCTGGAATCCAGTGAGAGTTCCTACTTGTGGGATTCTTCAGCTTGCCATTCATGGCAACAAAAGAATCCTATTCCCTGGTTTTACTTAAATATGCAGCATGCTACAGCAAGCAGGTGTGTCATGACTTTTCCAACAATGAGAAAACAAAAACTAAAACTGAGTAAAATGTTAACCTTGATTATGAGGGGTTAAGGGCTTTAGGAATCAAACATGTGAGAATGTCTAGAACTGAATTTTAGAAATTACAGTATTGCCAAATATCCTCTAATGAAAAATGTCAGCCACACCAGACCGATCATCTTGTTTTTACATTGGGTCTTCCCTCCAACCTCTTAATCTAATTTGTGTGTTTAGGTTGGAAGTATTTTGAGACTGACTTCAGTCTCTTTCCTGGCCTGTGAGGCACCTAGTGCACTTCAGGCTCTCAGAAAAAAAAATAAAAATGAGATTTAATAGCATTGTCTTTATATTTCCAGAAAGGGTTGAGCCAGAATTAGAAATCTGAACCTATCAAAATTTATAGGCTGGCCTTTGGATCAGGATTTTTGAACACGTTACAAATAATTCCATTAAAAACCAATTTATTCTGACTGAAATTTCATTCAGTTAATATTGTCATTATTAAAACCTGGTAAAAAAAGCAGCAAGATCTGTCCCTTAGTTGTGCTTGGGTTTACATATTTTCATTAAGAATATACAGATATTTTAATTTATGCATTTATTTTAATTATTTCCTGGTATTAGAGTTACTGACACTTTTGCCTCTATCCTTTGCAAAAGGCTGTACATCCATATTATGTTCCACATTTTACATGAAATGTTAAAAAGAGAAACGGAGGAAGATAAACAGAAATATTCTTTTGCTGAAAGTAAAAATGTGTGAACAGAATACTGTTTTGATTTACAGTTTCTCTGTTTTTGAAAAGGTTTTAGGAGATTTAGAGAGGTGGAGGTGTGTGAAAAAGCACATCAAAGGTTTGGAAGAACTTTAAAAAAAAATATTAAATAGACTAGGGTTCTTCAGTTTGGAAAATAAACCAGTGAGGGGGAATATGACAGAGGTCTATTAAATCCCAACCAGCAAGCAAAAGTGACTGGAAAATTATTCTTTACTGTCATTTTTAATTGGCCTTGAGTAATGGCAGGGTCAAAACAGCAGAAGGCGATGCATGGCAGAGAGGCTTCACCATAGGATAATTTGGACATGAAAAGTTTACATCTTTTTAGAAGGTCGTGTAGAGATACTACGGGAAGGAAACTCTTGTTTTGTGTTATTCAAACACAGAAATATTTTGTCTAGCTGAGAAAGTCTCTAAACTGCAAAAATTGCTGAGTGCCAAAAGATCATATCACAGAGAGATATCACTGTGTGTTTACCCTGCAAAGGCACGTTTGGCATTTGGGGTGCTGTGGCAGGCAGGACAGTGGGCTCAGTGCATGGCAGGGTACATCTCAGAGACTGATGGAATGACAGGGCTGGAATCCTGCCCCTCTCACTTGAACTGCTGTAATGGAACAGAGTCAGTGAAACCATGAAGAGGTGAAGTCTGCATGAGAGGAAGCACGAACCTCATAACAGATTGACTCTGCAAACCAGCACGGAAGTCAACAGTCGTCGTACCAGGCAACAGGAGTGGTATAGTAGGGATGGGCTCTGTTTATGACTAGTATTGGGATTTTTATATAAGACAAATGCGTGTGTCAGTTTATTCTGCCGAAATATCTTTATTCTGTCTAAATCTAAGTGAAACTCCTCATTGACCAATAGTTTTATTTTCTGCAGTGATCGTCTTCACCGATGCCTACTTAAAAAAATTGGGTTAGATGATCCTTGCTTCACATTTATCTTTCTGTGCATTTTATGGTTATAATAGTCAAGGGTAGCAGCACCAGGGACTGTGTAGTATTTTGAGGAAGTGGAGAGAAAAGCAGAAAATATATTAGGGTTTGGACTGGAGCTGCTGCAGAGAGCAATGACTAAGATCCCATAAATATTTCCTGTTGGTCCAGCAGCTGCAGAAATTAGTAAGGTTTTCCCCACCCATTTATTTTAAGCCTTCACAGTGCCATCCCTTCTCCATGAGCTGTATTTAAAATGTAAATAAAAAGAAGGCTTTTAGGAGATTTAACTATTTCCCTTGGTATTTAAATTATTCAATTATAACTAAAGCTATTAAAATACAGTTAATTAAAATGGTTAGATTGTTTTTCTTTGCACTGATCACAGCATTGCCCTACTTCTCCCTCTAGCTGTTTAATTCCTATTAAAAATGATAATGCTTTGCTTTATTCATTAATGCAATAACCTTACGTACATTCTTCAAGTGATCTCTTTGGTACAAACTGTGCTGGTTTTCTTCTTTTCTAGCAGTGAAGCAGAAATTTTCCTGTAGTCTTTGGAGGTTTAATCAGCAGTAAGAGGACTCAGAATTTAAACATTAGCACTACCAAGTAATGAGAAATAGCACAGCTTCCAGTAAAAACTTTGGCTTAATTTTGATGCAATATAATGTCATTAGGGACAATAGGAGAACCCTAGAGTTAATAAAAAGGTAGAACCTAAATAAAGGTTTCATAACTGACAATATAAAATTGCCAATTCTACACTTCTAAGTATTTTATCTGAATAGTTTCACAACACTCTGTTGGGAGTAGTAATCCAGATGAAGGCTGAGGGGTAAGTGCCTTAAAATACACAAGAGATGCAAAGGCAAGTTCATCTCATATCTCATATCTCATCTCATCTCATCTCATCTCATCTCATCTCATCTTTATCTTCACAAGTAAGGAAGGAAACCTACCCCTCTGGTTTTTGGCATTCAAATTAGTACATTAAAATCCTTCTTTCTCCCTCAAGATCATAGAGACCTTCCTTATACGGCACTTGTCTCCTTTGGGAGGCAAAGTTATGGTAAAATGAGGAGATCTTGATAGCCTCACATTCTCACTGAGTCATGAGGTTTTCTAAGGCAAAGTCCAAAAGAAACTCACTTCAGCTGTTTGCATGGCCTTGCATGGTTCCCTGTAGAACAAGACAAATGGCTGTGAAGGCACAAAGGATGTCATGCAGCTCCTGTAACAGTAATGATAACAAGTCAACAGGAGCACGGCGGTCCAGGACGATCAGACCTTGATGTATCTTTGATCACCAAAGCACTGAGGAATTGTACGTGTAAGGCCACATCCACAACACTGATCTCTTCCCTCCTTTGTTGGGGAAGGCTCACAGGGAGGGACGTGCAGTTGTTTGGAAAAGAAGGAAGAGCTCTAAGCGATTCAGTGTGGTTTCGCCTCCACCATGAGTGTCTGCACAGAGGGAGAACATACATCCTGGGAATATTGCAGTTTATGAGATTTACATTCAGAGGCACTTGTTGAAATTCCAGCTCCACTGGAGCAGATAGCAGAACTCCTTTGGATTTCAAATTGGCCACTCATGCTTATTTTCGTGTAATATCAGTTTCACGAGAAGGTGCTCTCTCTTCCATGTTTCTCAAGGGTATTTAAGGCTTTAGATATTTTTACAGCCCTCAAGCCTAATAAACATAATTTGCCATATACAAGATTGCCCGAAATAAGAATGCTGTTGGGGACCTATGCAACAATTCAGTCTGTCTCCTGCTGTGTGACAGAGAACAGGTAAGCATGGGGTAGTGGTAATAAGAGAGCTACAGGCTGCTCAGCATATGTATGAATGGGGTGGGAGGACTAAAAGGCTGATTTGAAGCTTCCTGGCGTAGCACACGGGGAGGAAAAGCCTGCAAATTATGTAAGTTTAGTTTCAGCTCTGAAAAAACTTAGGACCAGCTCAGTTTGTTACAGCTGATGGAAGAGTGATGAAAATTCAGGTGTTCTTGCTGATTATTTTAGATCTGTTATCTGCAGTAGGTATTGCCTGATTATGAACCATAACTGCTGACTGTAACAGGAGTGTAAGTGGAGTAATATGTTCTGTCTGCAATAACCGAGAGAGCTACGAGCAGGAGGCCTGGCCAGAATTCAAAAACCTCTGGTATTTCAGTCCATGTTAAACCCATAACTTTTAGCCTAAGAAAGACATGTTTGTGTCCTATAATCCTACCTGTCTGTGTTACATGGCTTTTATTGTAACATTGAGATCTCAGTGCAATATAGCATGAACGGGAGCATTTACTCGGCCTAACTCTGTATCGCTCTTCCCGTAAAATTTAGATTTTCACACAGTGAAATCCATCTGCCCCTTTTATGAAGGTTTCAGACATTTTTCTTATTGTTTTCCAAGGGTTTGCATGGGTCTGAATCTTTGGAAGTCTTAAAAACCAACTGTCAGTGGGACAACTTCCAGGACTTACTCCAAGTGTCCAAGACTTAGAAATTGGGAGTTTCTTTCATCTCAAATGAAAGACATTGTTGACAGCTTTAAAGGAATTTTTTTTCTTCGTTGACAATTGATTTGTCAGTGAAAGATAGTTGATGCTTTTTTGCTCTGTAATGTTACATTATACTTAAATAGTTTAAGTAGGTATCTCAAGTTCTGCTTACATTTTGTCCTCCTTGTAACTGAAGTTCTCATCCAAGGACTTTAAATTAGTCTAAAGCTTCAGTCAGTACTATCAAACAAACAAGTGATTTAGAAATATACTGCAGACCATGGCTGTTCGCTTGTTCATTCAGTCGAGCCTCCTGCAGAGACATTTGCTTCCTAACTTGTGATGAGGTGTGTGGATGGAAAGGTAGATGCTGCTTCTAAAGTGCTTTTTTTTTTCATTCACACAAACCTTTCCTGAGAGACTTTGTAAGAGATTCCCTCTCCTTCCTTCCTATGCCGTCGAAGTTGCAGTTGTTACCAGCACTCCAAGTTTTCTGTCCCCTGACTTGGTCAGCAGGGCTGATTCAGCTGGGACTGTGCTGGTAGAAGCTTAGCTCTTTCTTGTATTGAGTATTCCATATCACATCTTGTTTACCAAAAGGAATAGCCGAAGCAATTTAAATATTTTGTTTCCAGAGAAGAAATTTTAGTTTTTATGCTGAGGATATATCACAGAACTTTGTTTATGGAGTTATTATATGATTATGATTTCATTTGTCAAGCAGGTGGTTGAGTTGATGCAGTCCTTGAGAAATTAGTTTTGCACTGGTATAAATCCATGTATTTAAAACAGCGGATTCCTGTTTTGTATGAGGATTGGCTCCTTATAGTTCTTCATTTGTTCTTACTATTATATGTCTATTGCTATATGTGCGAAAGAGTCTACATGGAATACAAATATGGAAATTTTAGCTAACATTCTATATTGTGAGCTTTTTAAATGGCATAAGTAAATCAAGTCTCACTTTTCTCCAAAGTTAAAAAGTCCACAATCCATTTGTGAAACACAACATTAAGTTAAAAAAGACAGTCTAAATGATGTGACACGAAATAGTACAAGTATTAGACTGAGCAAGTCTTAAACTTCACATGCATACTTTCTGTGTTTTTTTAAGCACTCCTTCTACAAGCAGCCAGTTCTCTGCTGCTGTGTTGTCACTGTGCTTATTTGTTCCTACTGTGGATGACAAAAGTTTTCTCCAACAAGAAATCTGGGTGGCGGTGGAGGTTAAATCACTGGCCAATCAAAAGACTGGCTGTTTCATTTTGAAGTCCTTGATCAGTTTGATATTCACAGGGGGTAAAAGCATGAGAGAGTTTCAAATTCTACCTTGAAATTGAGTCTACATTAATTTTCATCTCATCCACAAATTTTATATTTGGGGTGGGTTTAGAAAATACTGTAATTTTGCATAAGTTATAAAACAATCCTAATTTGTAAAAGATTTTCAAGCATTTCTCATGATATAGAACATTATTCTGGGATCTTACATATATAATTACTTTTTTAAGGTGCCAAATTTATCAGATTTTTTTAGAATGCAAGGTGGGAAGCCTTGCAGGTGCAGAATAACTGCTTCCTGGAGATGGCAATATTTTATTGCAGGTGACTGATTCCCTGATACATTGGTGTTCTGTGGCAAAAAAAAAAAA
>VZTI01005570.1:2900709-2923075 GCA_013397865.1 Struthidea cinerea | reverse complement strand
AAAAAAAAAAAAAAAAAAAAAAAAAAAACCAAAAAAACCCCCAGAAAACTCCCTTAAAATCTGGAAAATCTTTCAACTGGTTTTCCCCCAGCTGAAAGTAGATACAGTAAGAGCAGCGGTGTTAAATTGCTTGAAAGGAGAAGATCAGAGGATCTGTTCAAATGTGTGCTGCAGTGACTGAGCACACCCTGCAATTCATCTCGTTTAATCCTAGGAAGCATAAGGACTACACATCAGTTTTAAGTGCAGCTTATCCTGAGTCTTAGGATGCATTCATACCGTGTATGCTCTGTGACATCTGTCATATGGTTATGTAAAAGTTTCCGATGACATGCCTGACCGCTAATCTTGGATCAGGGTCAATTCTAGTCATCGTTCCATGCAGCAAGGGGAGGGTTGCTGTTACCTTTGTGCCTCACCAAGCCCAGTATCATTCATGTATGCAGTGCCATCATTCTCTTCTTGAATACTTTGTAATATCTATTTTTTGTCTCACATGACATACATATTTGTTTATATCATTCTTTTATCACGTAGCTCTGTGACCTTATTATTTGTAGTAAAAATCAAATGAAGGCCGTGATAAGATATCCCAAGTGAATGAGCCATTAGAAACTCTTTACAAGTGAAAAAAAAAAGTCAAAAATCTTAAAAGCTATCAGTAATCATCCCAAATTTTTCAAAATGCAACATGTCATATAAAAGTTTGTGACACACTACTTACTATTTGTCACATGTCAGGTATTTTCATTAGTCCAACATCTTGTTCCTAAATCTTGTTTCGTATAGGAAAACCCACTCAGAATCTGACATCATTTGTATGCAACAAAAGTTAGAATTCTGAACTCTAGACAAATACTGATAAGTGCAGGAGTGGTATAAGCACAGTGTGGTAGGAATACTTCATTGTTTTTCTTGGCTGCTTGTTTGCTTCACTATTAGAAACTTCAGCTTTCAAGGATTTCCCAGTATTCACTTTCTGGAACAAGTGCCTTTATTGTTCCTACAGTTTTGAAAGAAGTATCACAGAAGATGGAGGGTGAATTCCTAATTCAGAATCATATTTATTCTAAGTAGCTGATGCTTACTGACATGGTTACTTAATCAAGGACGTTTGTGACCCATATGTCAAGTCAAAATGAACAGTGACTGAGCTACCAGGAATTGTTCACAGGAACAATGTAATGCATAATTAACACAGTCTAGAATATGGAAATCTGTACAAAAGCAATTTGGTGATAGAAATAGCGAAGGAAAAAGCCTGCCCCACACATCATACCACATTTTTAGAAAGCCTTGATGATGCCATATTAAGAAAAGCCAGTAGGTTTACCAGCTGTTCACTCTCATTCCAAAATCCAAGTTAGAGGCATGAACCAGGTGTCACTTTCCTCCTCCCTTGCTACAAGTCCAGATCTAACCCCTGACATTTGACATGAATTCAAACCAGAGACCCGCATAGTTAAAATTATGAACATATATGTGAGCTGAAACAGCCAGCACCCTTTGCAGGGAGTGGCACAAAACTCACATTTGTGTGGATGGTCCTGTACAGTGTGGAACTGTACCATTCAGTTTCTGTGACATTCGTCAATAAATGGAACTGCAAAGCTAACCAAAATATCCAGGTTTAATTCTACAAGAAATATCACCATTTTAAAGTTTCAATTTGGATATAGAAATACAAATTTTCAGGAATATATGAATTTTCAGAAAAATATAATTTGACATTAAATATTTTAATGTTAATTTCTATTTTATACCAAAAGTTAAATTGATTATTAAGAAAATGCCAAACTAATTTAAAAAAACAAATCAACAAACCCCTTCAGTCTGGAAAAAGTATAACTGTTTCACTCAGTATGAAATACCAGTTTTCCAAAATTTCCGTCCTTATAGCAGCAATAATGAAGCATTTTGTGACATTACTAAATTGTGAAATGACATGAAAATAATAACAAGTATACAGAAGATTAAAAAATGCATGACCTATTATGCTTTGTCCACAGGAATTAAAAAATAACATCATCTTTTTATGAAAGTAGGGTGCAATAAAATTCTTAGTGTTGCAGTGAGGAGCAGCTGAGAATGGTTAATGGTAGGCATTTGTCTACAGTGCTGATGAGGCCACTGAATACTTTGGTGTCTTCCCAGTGTCTCTGGTGTTGGTGCATCTGACCAGCTTGTGATTGGGCAGGGGGCATTTTAACACAAAATAAAATAAATATATGAGAAAGTATTTTTTGCATTCACTTGAGCCTGACATATGCACAACTGCACCTCTCCTACATAGGTATGTCCAAAGAGGATAGTGAGGCACAGGCCTGACCCCTCCTTGTAGCCATGCACCTGTCAGAGTTAATATCCCAGTGAGCTGATCCAGGCCGGAGAGAACAGCCATGTTAGAGTCCCAGAAAAGCCTGGAGAGAGAGGGAGGCACGTGTGTCCTTGTATCTGACAGGCTGTAGTGTCAAACAGTGACACGTTACAAGTATATCCCCCCAAGGCTGTTGCAAGCTGCTGCTAAACAGGCCGTTCGAGTAGTCCAGGAAGGGTTTTCCAGGAGCCCACATGGCTACCACTGGGCTATCCTACTACACTCTTACCCCCTCCTTTTCCTCTTTAGTACTATTAAATCTCCATAAGGTTGTCCCCATGCAGCTTTGAGATTTTGCATTATCTTTCTGTTCTAACACTGTGCAATAAAAGCTTTCTTTTAGCTTCTGGCTACACTGGGTTATCTTCTGTTTGTGAGCTGTTTTTTCCAGTCTCTCTCACTTCCTTTGGGGCCAGTATGCAAATCCAGGTTGTGTAACTGCTCCGTCACTCATTCTCCCACTTGTAAACTCCCCCTTTGTGTGGGCCCTGCTGGCTCTCAGTTTACTGTCTCTGCTGCACTGCCACATTCTTATGCCTCTCTCTGGGTAGCCCTTGTGTTCTCACGGGCATGATTTTTCTCAGTGAACAAGTGACACATTTAATCAGAACAGCCATTGCCATTTCCAAGGCCTAGAGTGCAGGCAACATGCAAGGTAGTCTCTGTGATTGTATCCTGTTTTAGTCAACCTGATTTTCCAGGCTTGATAGCTAAACCAGACCTCTTAATATTTACATTTCTTTCCTTAAACAGTGTTTACTTGTCAAAACTGTAAAATGACAGACACAAAGAAAACAAAAGACTTGTTATGCTGATTCCACTGTGGAATGCATCAGTCAAGTGTGAGACTGAGAGAATATGCTCCTTTTATACCAGTTACTGATGGTTTTTTGTTTGTTGAAATAATTCTTTTTTTTTTCAATAGAGTAAATCTGAAGTCTATTTATTAGAAACTCAGTAATTATACAGTAATCATATCACTGGTGATAAGTTACCGCTTGCCCTTTGCCTCTTGATTATCATTACAAGTAAAATGAAAACAGTGGAAACCTGGCTTATTTGCCATGCAGACAGTGAGTCCTTGAGGAAAGGTGTAGGAATCAAGCGGACATTACAGCCACAGTGTTTGAATGTTGCTGCCTGCAACTGCTTTGGGTATGCAACAACTACTCTTTTTGAAAAACACTACTTGTCACAGATTTCCTTTTTAATAAAAGCTTTGAAAAAGAAATCCTAGAATAAGAGGAATTAGACTGGGGTAGTTAGAGGGAAAAAGGTGTTCTGTATTAACTTCTCCATGTGATTATTCAGGAAGAGGGCTTATTAGCAAGTGGTAGAGAAAGAGAAATGGAAAAGATTTGTGTGTTTGTCCTCCATGAATTCAGCTGTGGAATCCTTTGAGCCAGTGTCCTCCATGGACTTTCTAAAAGATAGGTTTCATAGACAGCTGTATCAGGCCAGCATCCAAAATTACCTTTAGTAAAGCAATAAATTTTATTTGTGACAAATAGAACAAGTTCTGAGTGAAAGCAGACAGTGGGAGCCTTTCAATTAAGGAATGGAGACTCTGTCCCAGTTCTGGATCTCATGCAGAATCTGTGAAGATTTTGAAAACCATGTTTAGATTAAGTATTCACACTGAATGATCTAAAATAATAATACCTGAAAATTATGCTTTACCCAGAGACAATAGAAACAGAGATATCATCTTCAATTTAGAGAGATCTTTTCTTCAGATTCCTTGAACGATAGCATCAGCTGCACTTGGCACAGCTGGGGGGATGGTGGAAAATATACCTGTCAATCATACATATAATTGCTGATATCGAAGCTGTTCCAGGGCCACTTGGCACCCCAAAGTACTTTAAATGAGCAACAGAACTTCTCTACCTCTCTCTACCTCATGTCTCGCCATTAGACTTTGTTTCAGCCCTCAGGGGTCTTTGTAGCTTTTCTGACACACTACTTTGTCCAAGCCATCTATGCAAACCACAGACTTCCCACGTTCTGGAAGACTCTCCCAAAGACCAAATCCACCCATCAACAAAACATTGAGCAACTTGAAAATGATCAAGGAATTTGAATTCCAAAGGAAAAAAACAAAAGAGCTAAAGCATTTTGGGATAACAAGGCCATCAGTTCCAGAAAAGACCTTTTGTAAAGCACTCAAATCCTTGAACTAAGGCAGAAAACTAGTGAAGAACAGAGGTTTAAGATCAATATGTAGAAGATAACTTACATGATAAATAAGACATGAAAATCAATTATAAACAATTAAGATATGTTAAAAACTATGAATCAAGTGAATCAGGGCTAAGCAATGCGATTACTGGGGAAAAATGATGGAAAATGAGACAGTACAAATTGACCAAAAAACCAATAGTCTCCAAAAATTAGATTTTTTTTTTACTTTATATGAACAATAATGACATTTCAAAAAGGCATATGGACATTCACTATGTATTATGTTATTTGAAGGAAATCAGGAAGTAATAAAATATATTCTTTACAACCGACGAAGTAAGGAAAGTTTTTAGAGTAGAAGAAATTTGGGGTATGGTGAATTTCTCAGCAATGAGAGGGAGAGGTTTGGTCTGAGGAAGTAAAAGTAGGATAAAGAACTAAGAAGATGAGAATTTAAAGATATATAAGAATTTTAATAATCTAATTTAATCTGTGGAAAATATTGGTGATTAGAGAATATGCAATATAGGACTTCAGCATTAATGAGGGAAATTAATGTTTTAGTGGACCTATTTAATCTATTTTCCAGACATCTGTGTCTGGGCCAACAGCATTAATTATGAAATGTTCCTCCTGCATTGGGCTGAACTCAGCTGGCTGCGATTAAAGTTTCGCTCTTTCTGTTAGGTTGAAAACTGTCTCGAGAAACCTAATGATGTGGAGTAACATGTTCATACAAGTTACTAATGATGCTTTTATGTTGATTCAAATATGTAAGTAAGTATCACTGTTAACAAGAGGTTGGTTTAATTCATTAATATGTGTTTTCTCTGCTACAGTAGTACATTATTTTAAATTCTTTGCCTCTTAGTGAATTTTGACTTAACTAGGGGATTATATTGAACAAGAAGTTTCAGTTTCCTCATTCCTCTGATTTTAATGAAAACCAAAAGCACTAATGCCCATGCACTTCTCTCTCTGGCACAGTGCATTTTATTCATATTTTTTCTTTAGAATTAATGAAAACATGCAATTTGGTCAGTGGAAGTTATAACAGATAGGCTGCTTCTTAGCCCTGTTTGGTTTTATCCTTTCAGATCCTAAAGATTAGCTGTGGGGATATATATATATGGTTAGAACTTGCATGGTGAGAAGTACTGACTTTTAAAGGTGATAGACGTTAATGCCATGTGGAGATCTTCCTTAAAGTTGGATTTTGCCATTGTTTTCATTACCAATGTAGCAGCAAGGTAAAAATCCCTGACAGCAGTGACACCAATATTAGCAACAGTGAAGTCTGAAAACCAGTTGCAAGAGGGTAGAGGGGAATAACATTGAAAAACCAGAGTGAATTGGCAGCCACCATCTCAGCAGGACTGTTTCTCCCATGTTTTTAGAATGTGGAAGAATTTTACAAGTTCTTTATTTTCCTTTTGTTGTATTATGTAGTTAAAAGCTTTATTCCTTGCTCCTCTCAGGGCTTAAAGAGTCATCAAAGAGTGTGGTGAACTTTGTAAATGATGGATAAGACTTGTTGAAATAGCCGCTCAAAGTTACACACATAGGGGTGAAAATTAAATAAGTTCGAAATTGGAATATCTCTCACTTCTCTCTCACTCTTATCTCTCACTAAAAATCAGTTCACACACCTTTTTTGATAATCTTGGGTGCATAAATATAATATAAATTTTAACTATGTTAGTATGACTGACTATAAATGCATTATAATTATACATCTGAATTTAAAAAACTTATTAGTGGTTTTGAGAAACATCCTCTTTGTGAATACTGAGACACTCAAACCCGTTTGACATCTCTTAAAATATGAGCTGCTCTTAATGGCTGACTGTGCAGTTACAGTTTCTAATATGTTCATGGCTTACATAGTTACAGTCACTGTATCAGGAACCTCTCCAGATTAGAAGACTGTTCACGTAACACCCAAAAGAATCGGATATGAGGTTCTGAATCTGTTTCACATTTGTCATTTGAATGACTTATGATTAAGGTGTTTTATTTTGATTTTTGTCCTCCCTATTGAGACCCTAGAATGAATCATCATAACAGCCTGTGAGATTTGGTTATTAAGATGCTTGAAATCAGAGTTATTACTACCATCCTTTATGTGATTGTCAATTGAAAACTCCAGTGCCAACACTGATAATTTTCTTACCACAGGCATATGTTCTAACAAGAACTAGGGTATCATATTCTGAGACTGAAGTTCAACAAGAAATAAAAATTAGTTTCATCAGCAGTTCTCCAGTTTTGCCTGTTATAATCACCCTATTTTGACACAACACCCCAAAGGCTAAACTGTCACCGAATTTTTGAGTTAGGTCTGTTTTCTATTTATAATATGAACGTTCTCTTTCAAATTTACTACAAATTAGCCTTCAGGGAGCTATAGCAGATTACATTTGAATCTATCCAAACTTGAATAATTAGTTAGGCATGTGCTTAAGTTTGTCCACCTTCGTCAATGTGCTTCAGCACATGCTTAGGGCTTGGTGAGGACAGTGAGATGTTAGTTGTGTGCTATCAGCTACATTGGAAAGTGATGTTTGTGCTGGAGTACCTTGCCAGAGGTGCTATGAAATGAATCAGTAGAATTAAATGCTTCTGTCATTCTCTTGGGTTGAAAATTCTGTAAGTTTTGCATAAAGGAAAATAGAGCCACAGAATAGAATTCCTTTCTCTGTAAGCCATATGAACAAAACAGAAGCCCTCCAGTTTCATGCTGGACTACACTATAACATTAAATTACATTTTGCTTCAGCCCAATCTTGTTGCTAGTTTCTAGGTACAGTTTATGTTTAGTAAGTGAAAGCAAAAGAGACACCTTATATTTAATACTCTTTGAAGTTGGTATTTAAAACAATAGCAACAAGAATACTTGAGACAACATAAACTCAGTTTTTAAATTTAACAAAATAACTTACAGAAGGACAACTTTTTATTTGAGTGGAGAGTTTTTTTGAGTGGTTTAATCCTTCCAGACACTTTGTTTATTTTTATTGTTTTAAGACAATGTCTTTTTCTTTTCACCTACTGGGCAAGCTCCTCTTTATGTCTTATCTCTATTACAATGGAGTTGTACGAGAATACATGCATTAAAAATACAACTTTTGCTGACAAATTTTTTATCTAAAACACACAAAAAACCACAGACTATTGTGTATGCCTTTTTACATAGGCTAATTCTAATGGGTGACCTGCTAAACTCTTCACAGAGCAGAACAGAATTTTGTATAACTTGAAATTTAAAAAATTGCAAACCTCAAACTTGGTCACAGATGGAGACAGAAAAATCCATTCTTCTCTAGTCTGTGGCTGAGTGTTAGTGCATAACAGTAACTTCCATGGATAGCTTTACTAGTTCAGGACAAGGAAAATGGAAATTTCAAAATGCTTCTTCCGTCAGCATGCCTTGTTTTAGGCACAGAACAGACACTTTAGTAGTTCAAGTCCCTGGGTCTTCTTACAGACCTGGTGCCCATATCATTCTGTCTCATTGTTTCAGTGTATTTTTTTCATTAACTAAGTTTAAAAGACAACAGGCTACTAATTCTGCCTGCTCCAGAGGACACTAGTGTAATATAATGGCAGTCTACTTGGTAATACAATTCTAAAAGTGTTTTACAGTGTAAAACTGCACTGCAGTAAGACATTATCTGGCCAGCCCAGCCCAGCATAGCTCACCAAAAGCTTCAGGAGTGGGTGCCCAAAAGAGTTGCAAACTACCGGTATTGTACTCTGAGAATGAGATAGATTAACATTACGTTCATTTCTTTGCTCTGAGGTAGTGTCAAGGCTTAGAAAGCCCTTATGAAACTTGTGTCAGTAATTTATGTTAATGATGTTTTAAAGCCAAACTTATTACTAGTAGAATGTCATGCAGCTCCTTTCGCTTTGGAGGTTTTTCATTCACAGGAACAGACATTATGGCCCACAGCGTTCTTGAAACATCCTAAAATGACTGTTCATGAATAACTCAAAACCAGTTACTGGATCCAAAAATCCAGGATTACTTTTCTTTCCCTGGAGACTGACAACTCATTATTGTCCTAATCAGAGCATGTGTAACGCAAAACTTGACTTAGATTCAGAGATAGCCTTTGTTTAGAACCTCCCGCACCACTAACATCTGTTCTGATTTTCCATTTGGATTCTGAACAGCTCAGCCATCCGCTGTCTCTGGACCTTCTCCAGACGAAGGTGCCAGCAGCACAGTGCCTACCTCTCCGCACCTGTCCCCTGCTGCAGCCCAAAGTGGGCAGAGGCCAAGGCGGTGCCTGCTGGAGCAGAGCAGGGCATGGGCCCCGGGCCAGGCTGAGCTTTGCAGTGCCCTGCCCTAGCTGGAATTTGCCAGGAGGGAGATGTGTCTCTGAGGTCATCATTTCTAACATACCCAGCTGGTGATAAATCCCTGCACAAGTTGTGGTCCAGTTTCTCTTCTGATCCACATTATGATGTTGATAACCTCTATATGTTAAAGCACACTATCATGATTATTTTGGCAGTGCTATCTACACAGCCTATTTGGAAAACAGGGGTTAAAACAAGATAAGATAAAACCACCTTGGAGGGAAAATACACTTGCTTCAGAGAAAGTAATTGGAAACCTCTGAAACAGCAGCTAACTGAGAGCAGGTAGTTTTTAAAAATATTGCAAATAAAATCTGGTTACTGTTGTCAGTTGGACCAGTGACCTAAGACTTCACAAAACGTGGCTCAGTTTTCCCTGTACTAGTGCCCTTGTACTATCATCTTTCCTGAATTATTCACTTGCATGATGCTAGTGTTAAGAAGCCCAGCCCATGGGTATGTCTCTGTCGTGCTGGGTACTGTACAAACACAATGTAGGGAGAAAATAGGGGTTTGGAGTAACGACTAACATCAGCATTTAAAATATAGAGAATATGGTTAACATTCTAGAACTATTTTAGGAAGTGAATCTGTGCAAAGTCTTTAAGAATTGAGTAATAAGTAAATTTGCAGCAAAAATTTGATGTTAATTCTTTAGCTTTAGAGTTCCTAATCCCTTTTTTGCCTTGTGCCCTTTAAATTCCCTTTGCAGAACTCATCTCTCATTTAAAAATTCTCCCTTAGGAGCTAATGTTAAATATGTTCATAAAAAGTTCTACATAATGCTGTTAATGATTACTTTTATATCATGCTTTTTATTCACTTGTCAAATGCCCGAAATCTTAGCCTGGATAAGAATATAAGCCGTGTAAAATGTTGGATGTATTTTCTCACTTCTTTT
This sequence comes from Struthidea cinerea, assembly GCA_013397865.1. Taxonomy (NCBI): domain Eukaryota; kingdom Metazoa; phylum Chordata; class Aves; order Passeriformes; family Corcoracidae; genus Struthidea; species Struthidea cinerea. Next base: position 2,913,245 of record VZTI01005570.1, on the reverse strand, counting down.
TTGCTATAAACAACTGTTCAGCTCTCAGAAATGAGTGTTAGTCCCACTGTGTATTAGAAATGCACGTAACTTCCCTAGGTCCAGATCCGTTTGCTTCATGTAGATGCACTTTTTCTTTGTAACTAAAAAGGTACGCTATTGCAGAGACAACTGAGCGAAAACAAAGCAAAAAAATTGTAAAGCATATAGAAGGCATATAGGGCTGAGTGTCTATGATCTTTATGAAAATGAGAGAGAATATAAAGTAGACATGAAGGGTTCTAATCCGAGTCTAACATCATTTGCCTTGGTTTAAAGGATTCATCAAAGCCTATGGCAACAGGGTTGTTTCTACTGTGTTTGTTTAGAAACTTGTTTGAGAACAAAACAGGATGCTTTGTGAGGTTTTGAGGGTTAGGAAAGATAAAACCTAAATTTTGCTCTAAGACCTTGAGTGTCAGGTAATTCAAAGTCTGATTAATTTGTTTAATGAAAAATAATTTTTATATTTTAATTGCCACTGTTCATACTCTTTGCAGAAATATTTTGGAGGGGGCAAAAATGTTCTTTATAGGCATCATTAATTTTCTTTTTTATTTTCAAGTTCATTATTTCAAGTGTGTTAACTCATGTTTCCATGTCCTCCCTTTTTAAACAATATATGGCAGAATAGTCTGGAAAATGAGTATTACTACTAGCCTACAGTAGCCTCTAGTGGCCTGAGGCAACTGATTGTTTGCATAATATAAATGCATGACTTTCCTTTTTTAGCTACACATGGGTTAAATGTATATTTATATTTGATGTATTTGTGATAGTGTTTGGTGTGGGGCCAGTGTAATGCAAGGAAAAGAAAGTTCAAGTGCATTTTCTGCAGAGCAGGAAAACAAGTCTCAATTTGAATTCCTGTTTATCATGCTACATCAGCTACAGGGCCTATTGTGAAGATGGAGTCAGCACATGGGAATGGATGTGAGTTCTGTGTGAGTCCATGCTTGCTCATGGCTTTCAGGTCAACCTGCTTATAACTAGATGGAGTCTGAAAGATCCCTGAACACATTGTTGATGGAAAGAAACACAGACTCCCTTTTATGCATTATAGTAAAAGTATTTTAAAAATTAACACTCAGAAAATGTTGTCCCATGTGCTAGGTTACTGTTCATAACAGCAAAATGAACATTTTCTAAAACAATGCAAATCAGACTGTGAGGAAAGCGATGAGCTGGTCTTAATGCTAGTTTAGAACTCAATATTGGAGTGTATTTATTAGATTGTTTCAATAATACTTAAACCTTTGTCTGATGTCTTCCTTGTGTACATGTTACAGGATCATAGAGACTCCTGTACATACAACACGTTTTCACATTCTATAATCAAAGCATAAAAGCCTTGTCCATCTCTCAGCTAATAAAAAACACAAGACAAAAAAGAAGAGAAAGTAAAAAGAACTTTCAAGATTGTAACCTCAAGATTCCTGATGAAGTAGAACAATATCAAGAAGCCAGAAAATGCTGGTACAGTGGTCTTGGTGGTCTTCTTTTGATAGAGAGACATGGGGTGAAGACTAGGGAAGAATCCTCCTTGATAAAATGATTACTTTGTTCAAAGGTGATTTGGTCTTGGATTTCTGGAGATTCCATTTTCCTTTATAGAGCTTGTGGAATTGAAAAGCAAAGCTTCTCCTCCTTACCCTTAATTCCTATGATTTACGAGTTTCACTCTCTCTGTCTTATTGCATTTCCACCCAGTCTCTTCAAACAAATCAAGTGTGAAGCCTGGGACTATATAACTCACTCCAATAAGGTCTAAGATACATCATTCATTCTTTTTATTAACATGATAAAGTCAAGCTTTATTTTTTTTTCCTTTAAGTCAAGTGTTTCTCTGTAGAGTCACAAGTAAAAACGAGAGATTTCTCTGGTCAATTACAGTACCCTCATTAAGCTTTGACTTGAACTCCAGGGAAGCTGCTGTCCCTCTAGTGCATATATAGGATCCAGAAAGTAATTTCTTACTTCATCACCTGGGTCAGGAGCCCAAAGTAAAGTGCTATGCATGTTCCCTGTCTGACACAATTTTACAGGCATGGCACCTCAGGTTGTATTTAGCTTACAGACTAAGAAGCCCTGACAGCAGCCAGTCACTGAGTGTCCCCTGCTAAATGAAAGTGGTGGCATTATGTAACCCAGCTGTCATCATTCGTCTCGCCAACAACCTTAAATAACCTGTATTTTGGAACTAATGCATAAATCAAACTTTGCATTTTATAAAAATTCACCTTGGTAGCAAAAAGTTTCTACCCATGGGGAAAAGAAAGGAGAAAAAGTCACCTGAATACTGTGTTCCTATGTAAATTTTTTGTTTTATAATTTTTATGTTTTATAATTTTTATGAGGTTTTATGTTATAATTTTAAAAGAAAGACGTATCTTAAGAAAAGAAGGAAAGGGAAATTATGGCAGGGTGCATTTTCATTATTACTTTCAACTGATACAAATTCACACAGATATCAAATGGGATACCACCACTTTTATTGCACTTGAAATATCTTTTATTCTGCCAGCATGCATCTTAGAGAGCTTTATGCACAGTATTGACCCTTATGAAAACTATCCATTTTCAGTCTTAGATTAATTTTCTCTTTTCCTCTGGATCCCTGGGCAATCATAAAAACACAAATGTTTACAAGAGAAAAGTAGTAGGCATATGCAACTGAAGAACAAGAAGGGACCATCCCTTTTGACAGAAGCATGGACTCAGATCAATTTTAATTGAGAATGAAGCTGTTCCCTTGGATAAAAGAAGCATAAATAGGATTAATCATCTGAAGATAGTCCATCAGTGTCCATATTTATATGAGGAAACATAGCAGTTTAGCTGCTGCCAACTAACTGTTCTGGAAGAGTTAACTGTGCAGCTTTCCTGTTCCAAAGTCAAAATCACTGTCATCTTTGAAGAGTTACTCCAGAATGTTATAAATTTTTAATATAACATCTCCATGGAAAATTATTCCAAACAATTGTGTTAACTACTTTCCTCAGAAGACAAGAGATAAAAATATTGTTTGGCTCTTAAGGAGTATTAAGAACATACTCAGCATTGATATCCTTCTTGGATGGCTTGCAAAAATCAGGATGTTTACATGGTGTAGTCAGAGTATGCAGACATTTTCTTGCTTAACACCTGATGAGTCCCCTATTCTCTTTTCTGTTCTGCTGAATTGTAGATGCTTGGTCTAATTGTTTGAGAGGGGATTCAAATGCAGTCTGATACTTAAGAATCGCAGGAACAGGTCTAGTGATTTAGTATTACATATGATACCATTAATGCAGCTCCACACCTCAGCAGAGCTGTAGTTCCCAATCCGTAATCCTTCTTAAGACTGGAATAGACTAACCCAAATGCTAGCACACCTCGCTGCTCAGATTTTCAAGTTACTCTGTTACTCATTAGCATTTTGTGAAGGAAAGGGCAAAGCAGTCTGGAGAGTATAAAACACACACTTCACCACTGGAACTTTGCCCAGTCTTTCAGCCAAAATCATTTAATTTGAGTTAAAAATAGTTTAGCTTATTTTCCTTTTTTGTATTCTTCTTGGACCTTCATAGAACCGAAAATAAAACTGATGAAAATGCTAGGATGGATCTTGATGGCATACAGGCATCTGTAGAAATTACAATAACTGTCTTTGACTCAAGAAAGTCTGGAATGTGTGGTCCCTGGATTTCCTTGGAGTTGCATATAATTCAAATTTACCTGCTAGATAGAATGTCTGGTTTAATTGGGAGGAAAACTGTATGTTCAGAAATGGTAAAAAATATAGTATTTCTGCCTCCTTTGGTTTTCTAGCAAGTCTTGAGCCTGCTGTTTTTTCAGAAATAATTTAGCTTTCATTTAAAAACTTGCAAAGCAAGGTTCTAACCCCTATACTTGGAAGATATGATTGAAAAGCTTGGGAAATGAGATTATTCATTGATAAAACCTAATAGGTTTTAAAGGTAGTTAAAAAAGAAAAACTGAAGTAAAAAAGTAATCATTTTGATGCCTGGCTCCCATTTTTTTTATTTTATTATGAGTTGGGATTGGCAGAACTACAAAGATCCCATACAAACGGGATGGGATTACATATATCCCAGGTGTCCTCAGCCCTGAATGGTTGATGACTTTATCTAGATGTATGTCTGATATTCACAAGTAGTGACAGGATGATCCTGTTGTAAAAGCACAACTATATCCCCTAGCACTGGGAAATGGGAGCACTGGATTTTATTCTGTCTTCCTTATCTTAAAAATGAACCCAGACATTTTCTACAGTGTATACCCAGTATGGTCTACAGGTGAAGGCAAAGATCTCCCAGGAAAACGTGGTCCTTTATCTTTGCATGTCTCAGTTCCATATACATAACAGAGATATAATTCTTCATAGTTCTGAATTGGTACTGGCTCTTGTGTGGATACTTTATACCAAACAGGACAGTCAGTCTTCAACCAGGATTGTGAATTTATTTCACAAAACCTAAGTATCATGGAACTCTTCTGTGACAAATAAATGTGTCAAATTGTTGTAAGGAGGAGTCATGATAGTGACCGAATGGTGTAGCTCAAGTTGGCTTGTATAACTGATGCCACAGAACCTTAACTTTAGGTAGTATTTTTATAAGGTCTATAGCTTCAAATTTTTCCATCTTTGTTTTATAATTGTGGAAGTTGAGTTCTGAGAAATGACAGCTAGTCATCTCTGGAACCAAGAAATCCATATACAGTGTGTGAAAAGTTAATAGAAGATTAGTGGGTGTTTTAATAAATAATTATACGTTGTTTATAGGAGGGTCAAATGTGTCTCATAACCATCTTCATCACTTTCTACTGATGTACATGGAACCATCTGCAACCATGTATAATCACCAAAAAAGCTACAAGAGCTTGCAATATGTGTTAAAGAATCTATTAACCACATATTAACCCTCTATATACCATTTCAAATGGATTTTTAACATGAAGTATGACCAACTTGTGCTCCAGGTTCTGATTTTAAGCTCTGGCCTGGGGACTGTCTTATGTTGATGCTGTATCTTTAAGGCCGGTGTCACCCTAGATATAGAGCTGTGACTCTTTGTGATTTTTGTGCCTTAATGTCATTAAGTATGTACTTTCTGTCTTCCCCACTTCCAGCTATATGGAGAATGATGCTTCAACAAATAACGGACAACATTCACAGCACGACGCATCGTGGTTTTGTTACAGAGCCTTGGTTATATTTGTAAAATATCAAAACAGTGGTTAACTGGCAGTTCCTTCAAAAAACTGAAATGCACTAAAATGAACAGTTCAACATATTGCCCACTTTTACTGTTGTTACTGACAGCTCATTGTATATAAACATATGTTGGTCAGATATTTTGTGTTAAATGCCTGCTATCTCTTCATTTCTCCTTTTAGAATTCTCCCTCACTGGCATGTTTGCAGCCCAGTAAGTGCAGTGGCACTCATGGCAGTCCAGATCTCAACACTAGCCAAGTGCTTCAGTGTGAAAAGTATGTATGTGAGCAGTGGGAGTGGTGAGAAATCCCTGGACCAGCACGTTGTGTGCCAAATTCACCCTGGGAGGGGAAGCTTGTGAATGAATGATGAGCTCAAATATAGGGTTAAGCAACTGTGCTGTAACTCCTTAACAGAGACTTTCGAATCTCAAGCTGTTTGTCTCAGATTGAAAAGAACACACAGAAATATTCAAACTTTAAGGAATGCAGAGTTGGCTCAGGACTCTGTACTGGAGCTGTTGGTATTACACTGGTGGTCAGTAGTAATTCAGGATAAGTTATGGGTTGTTGAACCACTCCGGTGATTGCTCCCAGGCAGACCAGTTTCAAACCAACCGTTCCTGCAAGCACGGCCTTTCGGGACCACTGCTGTAATTAAACAAAACCTCTGTTGTCTTAGGGAGGGGTCTATGTTAGGATTTTTAACTTCAGAGTTATCTGAGGCAGGCATTCTTTGAGGGAGCTGCATTTTCTCAGTGCTATTGGTCTGCACTGACTTCACTGAGCTGCAATGGTTTAGGTGTCAGCCCTGTACTCTCTGGTCTCTTTTCCCCTGGGGCCAGCACTGAAAATTAGCTGTTAGTGATTTTCTACTTATTTTATCCCACAGCTTGTGCTTTTACTTCACTATCTATAGACGGAGGATACTATTTCAGTTACTTTTAATTCTCTCATTTATAATATATTTCAGTGGAAGCTGGAGGAGTAAAAATCAGTTATTTGAAAATCTCTAGTACAGTTAGGGTTATCATGACTGAATCAGCTTCTGTGTGTTTACATATGTGAAATGAGTTGATATGTTGATTAAATTCCTGCTATACAGATATCAGCATTATGAAATTGTGATGGTGACTGACAGCAGCTAATGTGTTTTTGATTGTCAGCTGTTGGAATAAAGTGGTTGAGTGGGAAAATTTTATACTTAACTCTGCATTTTCTTTTTAGTTCAGATTTGCAGTATGCAAGAGTAGAGAAGTTTACAGGAGTATTTGTTCTATGCACAGGAGTTTTTCACCAAAACATTCAGTTCAGGTGTAGGTAGATGGCTGTTGTTTGAGAGACTGCTTGACCACAAATTTCTTTTACCAGCAGGAAAAGAAGGTCCAATGTATTGACATGCTTTTTTTTCCCCCGTTGCCTGTAGAACTCTTTCACTGTGGTGAAATCTACCAGCTGTATTAGTATCATTGATGTTTTTATTACACTTCTGTCATGAGTTATTTTTAAATTCTGCTTCTACTACACAAATGTCAAAGTCAGTTTTGACTGACTTGTGCATTAATACAGGTACAGCTTACAGTTTCACTGTTGTTCTTGTATTGCTATTATACCCTCACACCACTTAAGCTTAAAATTACTACTGGTACTGGTACAATGTACTTCCCCCGATTCTTGTATCTGGGTGCAAATTTGAAAAGATCGTGTGATTTTTAGAACATCCTGCAAATTTAGAGCTAAAATTGCTTCAATGTAGAATTATAACTAACTAGACGTGGTTTTAAACCAGAGAATTGTTTCATTGCTGTGCAAAACACCTACCTCAGCCACTTGAAAACAGTGAACACCCTCTGTTACAGAAAATGTGCCTGCTTTTCTGACATGCTGAGCACCTTCCCCTTTCACCGTCTTTTAGAAAATGAGTAGAAACAAGATTCACTGAATGTGAGTGGGACTTGAATGACAAGAGGGTCTGTGCTGTCTCTCGGCACAGGTGTGAATTTTGACCAAAGTACTGAGAATTTGCTCAAATTGCTTTGTGGTTAGGACAGATGGCTGTTTGCAATCTGCTTAAGGAGAAGGAAAATTGTATGCACAGGTAATAAATTGAGATAATTTTACTTTTAAAATCATAGTCACAACTTACATATTTGAGGTAACAGATGCACTTCTGCCCTGCAGCAAAGCCTTGTTCTGCATATCATGTGATTTTTATATTAGGAATATGACCTGTTTAAAATTAGAAATGCCTTCTGCACCAATTTTAATAGTAAAGAATAAAAGTCATTATTAATAGGAATGTTTATCACACAAATTTCAGTCGATTAAGTTTCATTAATGAAATCCACGACTTGAACCTGCATACTACACCCCCATAAGCAGAGTGTATTAGCATATTTGAAGAACCAAAAATCATGGTGTGTATGTGTACTGTGTTTGCTCAGGAGTGTAATGGAAACTAGGTGAAAGAGCAAGAAAAAGAGATGGCTTCAAAGGATGCTGTCTTTAAAATTCATATGGAACTTCTGAGAAAAGAAAGGTGCTATTCTCACTATCCTGGCAAAACCGCAGTTGGGTGAATTGTGTCCAACCTGTTTAAATTTCGCATCTCTGAAGCAACATAAAGTGGTGTGATTTTCCTTCCCTGGTCCTTCTCCACTCAAAATCAAATGAAATCTCTTGTCTCACCCAGATCATTTCATTCTCTCACCCCATTTTATTTCACTGCTAGAGCTTGAAAGTCAATAGAAAGCCCTTAAGCAGATTACAGACCGATCCAGGGTTGCTGAACACAGAATTATTTCCAAACTGAAAAGAAAACCCAAGCTAAACAACAACACAATCTGCTTCTTAAAGGGGGGAAACAAAATAGGAAAATGTATTGATTTCCACTATTTTTTTTTACCACTAACTGTTCTGTAACATTCCTGTGACTTTATGACAGACACTTTTTTGTCTCAGTAGAAGATATTGGTTGCTGCTGCTATTGCTAGAGAAAATTTTAAAATACTGGGAATTGATTTTAAATCTAGGAACAGAAAATAATGCACATATTGCCTCCATTGCATTTTTTTGAACTTAGCTTGTTGTTCTGCAAATATTTTAGTGCTATAATTGAGCAGACTGCAAAGGATTTTGGGCGAGACAAACTAAAGCTAAGTAGAAGGCCACAGAAAACCCTTGTAGCAGGTGTCATTGCAGTCCATGTGCAATCTGAACAACTTTGGTTCTCTGATAGTAATGCAGGACAACAGAGAGGCCAACAGGGAACGTGTCCTTTCTAAGATTTCTTAGCAGCACTCCACCTGCTAAACAGGTCACTACAGACTAAGCAAAACCAGGTTAATTACCACATAATCATGGGCAATACTTGCTCTTCTTTCCATGTCCTTGGTTAACATAAATTCAATTTATTTAGTCAACTGATACTGTAATATGCTATCAAAATCTGTGCTGATTGGCAGCTACTGGAAGTTACCAATGAAATGATAAAAAAACCCTGAGAATTACTATCACCATGAGAGCCTTGCTTTCTTTCTTTTGCTTTCTTCCTTTTTATCCTGTTACCTCCCTCCTCATAGCAAAGCTCTGACTGAGAACACAGTAACTGAAAAGATGCATGCTGTGGGATTTATTCTCCAGCTTCTGGCCCTTCCTTCTTCCTGAATCAGGCAGGCTTTGGCCAGGAGCGTTGCTGAAACCCCAGGCCATTGCAGGTGGACAGCAGGCAGTAAAAATGACCAGCATCAGGATGTAGGAGCAGGAGAAAGGCAGATGGAACAAGTCTAAGCTTGTCAACCCTAAGGCCTGTTCAGTTTAGCATCTGAACCCACCCGCATCACAGAACTCTTACAATGGGATTTGAGTCAGGTTCAGGACAATAAGTACAACTGATGCCCAGCAGTTGTTGGGAGACAATTATTTCAGGGTCTAATTTTCCAGCTCTTTTCTGTTAAGTAGCTAAAAATGGAAGTTGCTCAACTGAACTGAATTTGCCCATTGAAAATTCCCTGCTTGCCTTTTCAATGTCAAGCACAAATCTTCTGTAGGTGGCAGGAAAGCAAATAGATTTATTTGTTTACCATCTTCACTTCTCCAGCAAACAGTAGCTACAACAAATTTCTCAATCCAGGATATAATAAAACCTGATAATTTTTTAAGCAAATGCGTGTTCTTTTTTTTCCACCAGTTAAAGTCTGGCATGCAGTGCTCATTGCTTAACAAAGGAAAATATCCAGCTCTTCTTTTTGCTTTTGTGTGGTCTGTCATATCCTTATACGAAGAAAAGTGAATTGCAACTTGCTGCTCAGCCACAACATGGCCATAATGCACCCCTTGGGAGGGATTATATATATTCAAACCAGAGAGAATCTCCTGCATTGCTTTTTCTCCTCCCATGTGACATCTCTACTTTCTAAATACAAGACACTGTTCGAAGCAGGCTAGCTGTGGCGGCTGCTTTGATGTCCTGCCATCACACTGAGCTGTGGAAAGCCTTCTTGTTGTCTTATGTAGGGAGCAGTTGAGAATATCAAAGGGAAGATGGGATGTTAAATTTTTATTGATGAATGTTTAATAGTCTGGGTTGTAAGCTGTCATGAGTAATGCAGTAAAAGGATTCATTCTGAATCTTGCTGTTTGCCATATAGTGCCTGAAAGTGATTAGTCTTTAAAGAGTACAAATCTTTATTTTTTTTTCTCCAGCAATTTAGTTTCTGCAGCAGATTAAAAGAAATCTATCATGATACTTAGGAGAGAGTCAAGTGGGCACATTAGGTTAATTCACCAGCCTCTCAGCTTGAGACCTGAGCTTGAATCAGGTTTACAGGAAAAAAAAGCAATGAATTTAGCACTGTTTTCTGAAAGCCCACTAATGTGACAAGTCTGGCCACATCTCACTGGGCTTGTTAGGGTCGTGCATCTCATGAGGTGCAGCTTTATGCCTCCTAAAACAGGAAATATGTTAATCAAGCAATGTGCAGATGTACTAGGCACAGTCCCCAAGGATACAGCAGAAGAAAACTGAGTGATCTGTTCCCTTTCCCATTCCCCCCACAAAAAAACCCAAACCAACAAATGATGTGATTTTCCTACTTCCTGGGACACCAAGGTTGTAAGATAAATATAAAGGAAAACATTTTGAGACCAATGCTCTCTTGTTCCACACTCCCCATTGAAAAAATGTGCTGAATATAACAATTAAAACACACAGTTTAAAAATAAATGAATTCTGTGGAATTCTGTGGAACAGGGTGGGATTCATATTGTTATAGGTTAGTACTGTAACTAAATGCTTCTAGAGCAAACCAAGCATGTTCCTGAAGGAACAGAGAGTTCCTGAGGGCTGAGGGAAAGGGAGAAGGAGCAGGGAGATCACTGCAGGAGGTTTCATGGCTGATACAGGTTTCATCACCCTACCAGGTAATGATGACCAGAGTGTGGGCCTGGAAAGTCTGTGATGACACGGCTTCAGGAAACAAAAGTTTTCTTCTCTTGTACTAAATGTGTTTCAGGAACAAGGTTTGGTTAAACATGAGCTTCAACCAGATATGGTTTAAGACACATTAATTTACAAAGTTTTACTGAAGTACAAAAGCAGCTGTGAGAAAGATGCCAGATACAATGGCCTTAGGTTCAGGCCCACGTTCTATTGAACCCTATGAACATTTAAAAAAGCCAACATCATCCTTTACCTTCTGCCCTGTTCTGTAGAGAGTGGTTTTTTAGATGAGTAAAAAAGATGAATACCCTTCATGATTCCTAATCAGCCCTTGATCACAGCTAATTTAGTGACTTTTGACAGCATGAGAAGCATTTGCATACTGTGAATCCATATTTATTCACCAAGAAATGGATTGAGGTACTCTATTCATGCACTCTTAGATTTCTGAGCAACTACCTGATATATAATGATTTTTGTTTTCTACTGTCTGAGCTGGTGAAGAAAAGGTTTTTCAGATTGAAGTTATGTTAGTAATAGGTTAACCTCATAACTATTGTCATTGTCAATGGCTTTTTAAAATATTAATTTTTTCCCTCAGTCATCCTAAGGAAGAACATGGAACAATTTTAATGTTTTTTTGTTTGTTTTATAACATACCCCAGAACAACTCTGACTTTAAAAAAATTCTAATGGCTATGCAAACCTGTGGACACAAACTGGTGAGGAAGGACAATTCTACATGTGTCTGTCATTTATAAGGGGCATGGGGATAAATTTATGCACAGGGATTTGTATGTGCCTGTGTCTTACACACCCACAGTCTCTGGCTTACACATCTGTGCAAAAGCATATGTCTGAAAATCTGCGCTGTCTCTTTGTTGTCCATGTACTGATTAAAGGCAGATGGAGTTTCCCTTGCTTGGAATAAATAGTTCTGCTTTCTGGTTTTTTTCAATTTTTAAGACAGATCTTGTTTGCATAAAGAAATCTTCAGCACAGCATGATTTAGCAGTCTACTCTTCAAAAAACAGTGAGCTTTACATAGGCACCTTGAAAGGCAGACTTGAAGGGTGATAAATACTTAGGTGGACCCAAAGATTAATCCCGTTCTCAGTCTCAATTACAGAAGGCTGTAGTGGGAAGAGATGACAGGATTTTCCAAAAATATTGTTTGGGATTAGAAGACCCGTGGGGATTTTCCCTTGGATGACAGGCTGTGAAAGACTACTTAGAAAGTGTAAAATTTTCATTACTTTCAAAAATACATGCTTCACTACATCTCTGATTTTTTTTCATTCTCTGCAGATTCGTGACAAAGTGTCTCACAGTTCAGTGGTGAATCAAGGGGAAACAAAGAGCTAATTAAATTATCATGAATAATTGTCTGTAAATTATGTATGTTGTTTCAGTTCTTTGGTGTAGGCATACAGTCTTATCTCAATATGTTTATCTAAAGTCAATCAACATGAGCAATGGGAATATTTATTCCTAATTTTTAAAACGAATGTTTTCATGACAATGCTTTTCAGCTCCCTCTCTCAATAATGAGGGCAAGCACTGCCAAGTGGCTCTCTGATTTTTGAGAAGACAACTGGAAATTGGAAAAAGGCCTGCAGAACATTATCTCATTGGGATCTTTCTCAGGCAGTGCAAGTAAGCTTCAAACAGAATACTTCTTGATACAATAATCAAGATTTTCCAATGTATGTCAGATAAAAATGCTAAAGTTTTTTTGTTTCAAAAATTATTTAGCATTGCAAATTTTTTCAGCAAGGGTTCCAGGAAAAAAAAAGGTCTTATTTCACACAAAAATCTATCCATCCTTAAAAAAAAAAAAAAAAAAAAACTTTTTCTAG